>JAWWEN010027576.1:0-54606 GCA_035582955.1 Sycophila texana | reverse complement strand
TAAATCTGATCAGCGCAAATAGTCCATGGTTACCGTCAAAACAACGGTAATTTTTGATATAAATTTCTCTCCGTGTACACGTAGTTTCTGTGACAGAAATACTTTGCTCTCGTCGTTGTTTCGGATCAAACAGTCCCATGCAGGCGACACTCAGATTCTCCTTGTCCTTATAAAAAACATTTAGTCGCTCGTAAATTAATGCCATTAAACCTGCTCTTTTTTCGAGAATTAATGACATTAAACCCGCTGTTTTTTTTTCGAGAATAAAAATTTTCTTTTTACTCTAATCATCTATAAAGTGGACTTTATCGACCTCTACAGAAGGATTAAAGCAATTTTATTCCCTAGAATTATTCTATTCCCCATATAGACTTACTGTTATTACATTTTCTTTAACCTGCAGTCACTTTGCAATTTCATCATTGCCATTATGCGTTTCATCAAAACGCATCAAGTAGGCCCCATCGCGTGTCCGTCTTCCAGCTCGTTTAAATCGCGCGAATCAAAGGAAGACAACTTGTCCTCCAAAGGTGGGGTTTGGAGAATGAACACCGTGGGTTTGCTCGCGTCACGATTAAAATTCCTTGAGCGTGCGCCGGAAGAATTCCAGCCGCGCCTCGCTTGACAAATGGCCGGGCGCTCGAGCAAAAAAAAGTAGAGGCGCCGGCCGTAATCAGGCCCGGGGTGAGAAAGGAAGAAAAAAATATCGAAGCGGAGTCGGCCGGATGCTGCACGCGAGCGGAATACGAGCGGAAGCCACACGGGAATTACGACGGGACACGCAAATGGATGCGCGTCGAAGGACCGGCGAAAAGACGCGAAGCCTTGTTTTTTTTTTCTCTCTGGGAGGGTAAGGAGACGCTGGGGCTCCAGTCCGTGATATATGAGTGGTAGTTTCTTTTTTTTTTTTGCTTTTTTTAATTTAATTTAATTCAGTATGAAAGCAGTTACTCCGGGTTTCAGTTTGTTAGGGGAGCTTAATTTCAATGCACTGAAGCGTAGATTTGTTTAGTTTTGAAGAGTGACTTTTCCACAATAATGAGGGATTAGTTTGTAAAAGATGAATTTTAGTGTGCAATTTTGGTGAAGCTAAAAAATATGACTAATTTGTGATTGACGAATTAGGGGAAATGGAGAAATTCATAATTGATGACGTAATGATTTATACAAAATCTACTGGGACTAGAAGAGAACTATTTTAATCATCAGATAAAGTAGTCTAAATAATGTAGTACATGAGGCAATTATCATCTTCATTCAAAGAAAATCTCTTTCGTATTTATTTTATGCTTTTCGATTAGTATTTAATTTATTTATGTTGATTATGTAAAAATATCGACTTTTAACGCATCGAAAATTAGACACTAACGGAAGCGAATTAAATGCATTACTTTTTTACACTTTTTTTGAATCAATAGTTTTTAATGCAGCGGAAAGTTAACAGTAAGTAATTAAGGTCAGATTAATTAGGGCAAGGCTTTGAAGGTTTCGTGTGACATTACCAACATCATTTTCAACTTTTATTTAATGCTAGTCTGTTTACGTGCAAACAAGAAAAGTGGATAAATAAACACAGTATCGTTCTACATTTACTTAACTTACTTGTAATTATAATTTAATTAATACTGCACGTTTGAAACCAATAATAATGACACTTTCTCTAGTGTATGTATCGAGTAAAAAGTAGTTACATTGAAAATAAGGGCTTCCGTGTTAATACTAAGATCCTTAATAGAGATTTGACTCACGTAGGTTCACTCTGGGATAGGAACTTTTTTCGCTTTCTCAGAATCTTAAGTCAAACATAGAGATTTTTACGAGAAAAAAATACTTTATCCACTGTATTACTTTTGCCAACTGAATCCATAATCCTCTCTTAAAAAATGATAGCAGAATGTCGTGAAGCATTTTAAAACGTGATTTTATTGGGGCACGGGCATATCCGGTTAAATGGCGCTAAATTTAAAAATCTAACCTTAAAAATACGAACAGAAAAAGGGGAAGCGTGAAGTGCGCTAGATTTTGCTAGTCCTCTCTTAAAAACGTGATGGCAGGAAGTCATGAAGCATTCTAAAACGTGATTTCATTGGCGCACGGACACCTCCGGTTAAATGGCGCTAAATTTAAAAAACTAACCTCAAAAATACAATATATATAGATGTCTCTAGTAATAAATATAGTACGACGTACATCATAATAGTGTGACGCGGTAAAAACGCTACTATTTAAATTAGTAATTGACTAAAATATAACAGGCGGGATGTCATGAAACATTTAGAAACGTGATTTCATTGGCGCACGGACACCTCCGGTTAAATGGCGCTAAATTTAAAAATCTAACCTCATAAATCCTCTCTTAAAAAAGTGATGGCAGTATGTCATGAAACATTTAAAAATGTGATTTTATTCGCGCACGGACACCTCAATGTTAAATGGCGCTAAATTTAAAAATCTAACCTCAAAAATACGAACAGAAAAAGGGGAAGCGCGCAGCGCGTTGGATTTTGCTAGTAATCCTAAAGTGTGATCTGTTAATTTTCAGCAAACATGGCGCTGCAGTGTGTGTCGGAGAAAATTGGCGCCGCGCGACCAGCCAGCCATCGGCAACGACTCGACGGAGAGTTCGCTGGAGGTGCCGATGGAGGGCCTCGTAAGACGTCACAGCGACGCGCGTCTGGTTTCGCAGGCGGTTACAAGTGCACCCCGCGGTGGTGGTGTCCTGGCGCCACCCCGTAGTCCCGACATCAGGAGGCACTCGGATGTCTCGCCCGCCAGTCTCAAGGAGCTCGAGAAGGTACGTCCGCATCCCGACCGTTCAGACCCTCGCTAACTGTTGCTGGCACGATATTCGTTATTGAACCTGTTTTTTATGTACAGCCATCAGTGGAATATATAATGATTATGCCAGAATCAGAACACCGCTTTCATTTTGTGATGATTCAAATATATAATTTGTTTTGTGTCTAATTCATCAATATAATGATATGTGGTTTGGTAACAAAATAGTTTATCCGGTAGGTTGATTGCTATTTACCTATTGGATAAATTCTTACGCTTTCAAAGGTACAGTCTTTATATTCGAATGAAATTGATTGAAGAATTATTTAGAAGACAATGATCAAAGGAATATTTCAGTATCGGTTTCAATTTAAAACTTCCTGTAAGAACTGATGAAGAGAAATTTTTTCTATTTCGTTGTTTGTATTTTTTATGTTATGGAAAATTAATTGTCAACTCAGACAATCAAATATGATGAGTATAATGGAAAGTGCACATGGACAATCTTTTGATATATTAATATATATCAAAATATTATTATTATTTTTTTTTCAAAAAGAGTAAAAAATTGTTCACTAAAATCTGTTAATGGCTACACTAATTAACAGTGATTATATAGCTTCCATAATCTTCAAATTTAAAACTTACAAAATATTACATTATTTATTTATTTTTAAAAAAGAGTATAAAATTGTTTACTAAAATCTGTTAATGACTACTAATTAGCAGTGATTACACAGCTTGTCATAATCTTAAAATTTAAAACATATAAATTATTATTTTATTTATTTATTTATTTAATTAGTATAAAATTATTTACCAGTAGTAATCTATTAATTCTTTTACTTACTTATAATTACAATTCATACGTTTTAATACTGGATATATAACTGTTTCCATACATTACTGCAAAACCGAGCAGTCTTTGTTACCGGGTTGTAATAAATTCACGACATATTCATAGATTCCTCAGAGAGGGTGAAAATATGTAAAACGAGCAGCCCAGGGAGCAAATAAATGATACGAGCAACGCCGGAAAATAAGAGAAAGCATGAAAACGCGCTTATCTGATTGTACCATGTATACATGTATATATGTATATATATTTATACATATTCGATACGACCAGCCATTCCATCCGTTATCCCCT
This sequence comes from Sycophila texana, assembly GCA_035582955.1. NCBI lineage: Eukaryota > Metazoa > Arthropoda > Insecta > Hymenoptera > Eurytomidae > Sycophila > Sycophila texana. The sequence goes on along the minus strand of JAWWEN010027576.1, from coordinate 50,678 downwards.
CGCTTCTATATTAGAACACACGTACGCACAGAAAGGACATAACGCACCGCAGTTATTCGCAATATTCGCTGGTAATGCACTGCTTCTTCACAGGACAAAATGTTCGGCGAATTCAGCGCCCAGTCCCTCCTGCAAAGGAGTGAGCGAGAAGGGGATAGGAAGAGAGTACGGCACAGTCACGATTTCAGACCGTTCGAGCGGAAGCAATTTGCAGATGCGATCCGCTTATTTTCTCCCGCGTTTTATTTTCCCGGAAGATCTCTCTGTGAAGCAATCGCTAAAGAGAGATTCCCGGTCAATTGCGCATGCGTTGCGCGCCTTTATTTCTTTTTCTTTCCGAGACGACTCATCCATTACGTTTTTTTTTTTACGTTTTTTTCTTTATCTTCGTTGTTCTTCGAGGTGTCGGCGAACACTAATTTTCCAGCTCGTTTTTCGCGCGCACATCAAATGGAGGTAACGTCGTCCTATAACGACCACCATGTGTTTATCGATTTCTGCTGCGTGTGCTCGTATGTAGGGCGTGCAATGTGACTGAGAAAGTAATTGAACTTCGCAATTCTTACTTCGTGAGCATCGACGGAAATTATTATTTTGATTTTGAAGATCTTCGTACGTATTTTTAAAATCTGGTCACGATGACTAATAAAATAATTGCGCTATTTTAAGATAAGTAATATTGAGCCTGAAAAATGACTTTTTGGTAAAAAAAAAAATGAGTATTACTTTTTATTCAAACGTTTTTATCGAGAAAAGAATGGACTTCGTAATTGAACTCTAATGAGTCCCATCAATTCTGATCGAAATACTTTTCGTTGAAGATTTATAGTTGGTGTCTAGATAGATAGAACGATAAAAGTAATAAATTAACTTGGAAAAGTAGTGTTACGAGTATACGCTCTTTGAAAGCATATTACGGGCACTTGCAGACTTGTATACCTGTAGGTGTGGGAGGACGTGTAGACATATATCAACATGATACATGAAAGTGATCTCGAGCCAACACCTTCAGTCCGCCCGTCCACAAGGCCGATAATGGCTCTTTTGATTAGCTCTGAGAGACTCTCCCTTGGCATAATTGGCAAACCCTTAAAGCGTTAAATAGCTTTTTTTAACCTCTGCTGGAAAGGGTGTTATAATCTTTGGCTTTCGATTTTGTCCTTTAATTTAAGTATATCATTTTAGCGTCTTAATTCAATGAGTGAAATAATTAAAGCTAAAGCAGGAATAGTCATCTCTTTTTAATAGGTATATATTAAGTCATTAAGACTCAACCGAAGAGTTTTAACACTTTTGAATCATCAATTTGGATGAAGCTCTAGAAATTGTTTTCTATTATCGAAAAATGAAGCATACATGTTTTTAGTTATATCCGTTCAATATGTTTTATATATTTTAATTTTATATATTTTAATTCAAGTTTTATATATTTTAATTCAATATGTTTTAAGGTAAAGAAGATTCGAGAAGTCAATATTATCATATTGAACGAGCGTGTCTGACCGTATTTTGCTTATACTACTTAATTCCTATTAGTGATCTATTCGATATTTGGTTTGCATTCGTGCTAATTTTAAGTTACATTATTTAAGATTTGGGAAGTCAATAGTATCAATAATATCATATTGAACGAGCAAGGCTGACTGTATTTTGTTTATACTACTTAATTTCTACTAGTGACGAAGGATAATCCATTCGATTTCCGCTTTGCGTAGGTTCTAATTTTGAATTACACTTTTTTAGCGTTTAAATAACGATAATTAAATTAAACGATAATAAAATTCGATAAACGAAAAGTGAGATATACTTTCAGTCATTAAGACTCACCAGAAGAGTTTTAACATTTTTGAAGCATCAATTTGGATGAAGCTCTAGAAATTGTTTTCTATTATCGAAAAATGAAGCATACATGTTTTTAGTTATATCGGTTGAACGTTTTAGTTACATCTGTTGAAAAGCTAATGGGATTAAAATTAATTTGGTTTCATTATTCTTTACTAGAAAACAATGTTCAAAGTTTCATCCAAATCGGTGATGTACAAGTTACACTTTCCTGGTCAGTATTTTTTTTTTATATAAAATTTGACTTTTTAATTGAAAATGATGAACATTACACATTGGATATTAAGAATATACATTGTAGGATCTTCATAAAGTTTTGAATTATCTTAGATTCGGAACAAAGAACTAAATCCATGGCTCAGGTCATCAATTCAATCTTGACCATTCGGACACCCGAGATGACGCATTTGTACGTGTTCGAAAGCTCGCTTTTATGGATCATAGAACGCTTTATTGTGGCGCTCCATTCGCATCCACGCTCCATCTTTCAATGAGCCAATTTCGCGGTTGGAAATCAGTTCGGTTTTACATCCGTCGTAATGAATTTCGAGTGGATTAAATTTGATCTCGATACTTTTTTTTTCTTCTTATACTCGAACCATCATTCCAACACGAGCCACATTCTACAATGTGAGATTTGGGAATTCAATTTTCCGAGAAATTTTAGAAGTACACGCCTTCCACTTAAAGACCCATGTATTTTTCGACGAGTCATTTATCGTAGACTATATAAAGCTGTACGTATTATTATCGCATCAGAATTTTCATAAAAAATTTGGTGAGCTTTCATTGAAATAAATTTTCATCGGCCAATAAAACTGTTTTATAATATTAAAATGTTTCCAGAGCCCTTGTATCGATCGTATACAAAATTTAAGATTATTTATTCTTTGATAATGAAGAGTAAACAAACCCCACGGAGCACATTGGAATCACATTCAGCAATTTCATTACTCGCACACGTGTCCGTTTGAAAACTCTTGTCACTTTTCAGCTAATTGCATTCGTAAATGAAGCTAATGCGAATTAAGCGTATTAACAAGTCAATCAGTTATGCATGTATTCAGCCGTTGTTCTATTTATACTGGCTTCCTAATTTAGATAATACCCACAATGAAATATTCCGCCTCTGAATATCATTCTTTGTATAACGAAAGTTCAAATAAAAACATTTCTAGTGTGACTGTCGGAAGAAAGTTCAAATAAAAACATTTTTCGAGTAACTATAATTAAATATTTAAAACGAAAAACGATTTATTGACGTTCCAGCGTCGTTGATAACTAAAGGGGTGGTATTTTTTTTTTTTTTAGTCAGGGTCTGATGTAATACTCAACCGAATATCACGTCAGCAGCAAACACAAATAAATTTTATTCTATTTGTTAATTATCGTAATCGCGCGATCAAATCACCCAGTGGGAAAATTTTGGCACCGGATCCAGCGGCACGTCATCAACTCGAGGGCAAACACATGCCGAGGTCGACGGCCAGTGGGTTTACTAGGCTCCCCCTTTGTGGATTAGGAAAACAGCCCTTCATATACCGGAATTCTCTTTCTTATTCCGTAACTCGTTTCGCCCTCCATCGTATTAATGGTTTCTCTGACGCGGACTTATTTCATAAATCCATCCTGGATCCGCAGTAAATAGTGCTTTTTCTTTAGCTATAATTATTTTTCCTATACGTAAGATAATTTTGATTGTATTAAATTTTATTTATTTATTTAAATTTTATTTATTTTTTATACTAAAAGTTACGATAGCGAATATGGTGGAATAAATGCGTAGGGCAGCTTTACTACTTTAGTTATAACGTACTCGATAAATATATAACAAAGGGTCAAATCGGTATCTAATTATAGTTTATAAACGAAAGTAGTTGTACTTTTACTACAAATTTAAATTATTAAAAAAAAAACTAAATTAATTTACAAATGACAAATCGACTAAACCCATTTTTTAGCATAATTTATTATACAAAATTTTACTAATCCAACTTATGAAAAAAATAATCTTCTTCGTAAACTTTTTCCAACTCTTCTTCAGGGCTTGAATCCCCGGATAATTAAAAAAGGAATTAAGACCGTCGATGAAAATTGTCCAGCGGATATATTTCTTGCCGAGGAGTCGCCATCAATTACGTACTTTTCCGATTTTCTTGTTGGCGGTGAGAGTTACATGAGCGGAAAAAGGCGAAAATACGTCTTAGGCGAATCCCCTCAAATCCGCGGGACTATTTTTTTTTCTTCCGCGAGCCGGACCCGATGCATAATATATGAGACAATGGCGCCCGAGAGTCGAGAGGCGAGTAACGCCGGGGCCCAGGGGGATTTTCTACTTACGCTAATTCCACTCCGCTGGGTTTATCACTTGCTGAGCACGCGCCAAGCTGAGACCGCCTGATATGTAATTTTTTGACCCGCGGAACGGACACGCTTTTTTCGATGGAGCCAGGAGCTTTCGTCGGTTTTTGTCTTTTGTTCGCTGGTCTTAGCAATAATCCGACGATGAAGAGGTGGATTTTTCGTAAGTCGTAAAATGAACGTTTTATGACCTTTTCATTACTCGGCGGATTTTTGTTTAATCGATTTTACTGTTGAAATTTTACGAAACGCTTTAAGTAGTGCAAATTCGTGAAGTGATTTGATGAAACATTGTTTGGCTTGGATGTTTCACAATGTATGTGTGCAAAGGACATTGAGACGTCAAAAACTGATGCTTTATACTTTTTTTTTTTTAAATAAAAAGTAACATAAAAATTAAAATTGTGTGGTGATTATAAGTACATGGAGTTTGTAAATATTTAAAAGCTTAGCCACAAAAATGAAACCCTTAAGCTTGTGCTCGCTGAATGTTTCGCTGCACAATGTTTATTTCACAGTTACTGTTGTTTTTATTTCTTTAAAGTTAACAGTAATTGTAAAATAAATTTTCTTTGAATAATTCTGAACCAATATTTTTATTCATCAGAAACTGTTACATCAAATAAGGGTTTTTCATAAAAAAAAACGAAAACCTAAAGAATGTAGGTCAAGCTCAAAGTTAAGGTCATCGTCAAAATATATCCCTCACTGTGTAACCAAATTTTTTTCTAGAGATCTTATATTTTACATGCACCGCTATTATATTTTAAAAGATGATACTCTATACATTCGATTTTATATTTCATTATATTTATTGATTACTACTATTAATTTCTAAAATTGTTATATTTACATTACTGTTATACTTTCAAAAATCAGTGACCCCTTATAAATAAATACTTTGAATCTTCTCAAAATTCAAGTTGGTTCATAATTATTCAATAACACGAAATTTAGCGAGAAACCCACGACGCAGGGGTAGAAGCAGCTCAGCTTCTCGTACGCGCGTTACGTCACACTTCCTCGTCTGGCTGGATGTGGTCCACCACTGCTACGACATTGTTAAACCTGCCACACTCGTGCACGGCGATGCACAGTTGATTGGATGTGTGCGTGCATGTATGTGTGTGCGAGTGCTGGCGCGCGCGCGCGCGTGTGTGTGTGTGTGTGTGTCCGGTGTATGTACGTATGTATGTGTAACATGTGCACGTGTGCGTGTGTGTGTGTGCGTGTGTGTGTGTGCGTGTGTGTGTGTGTGTGCGTGTGTGTGTGTGTGCGTGTGTGTGTGTGTGCGTGTGTGTGTGTGTGCGTGTGTGTGTGCGTGTGTGTGTGCGCGCGTGTGTACACGTACACAAAGCGTTGTGTCTTGCATTGAAAAGTGTAACCCGAGCCACCCACGCCCTCGCCAGCATTGCCCCCGCTGTCGCTGTGTCCTTGCTGTGAGCCCTAACCTCCTCGTAACGTTCGCAGTTTCGAAAGGTTGCAGGGGAGCGTCGCAGCAATGAGGACTGGGAATGGCGCAGCAAATCGAGAAGCGGCTCACCCGAGCGGCACCAGGAGCGCGAGCGAGGCTCCATTTCCGGTGGTAGTCGCCAGCGCGGATCCAGTCCGCAACGTGGCATGGGTAAGTTTTATGCATTTTTTTTAATACTTTTTTTTATATCTGTTTTAAGGTAAAGAAGATTCGAGAAGTCAATAGTATCAATGATATCATATTGAACGAGCGTGTCTGACCGTATTTTGTTTATACTACTTAATTCCTATTAGTGATCCATTCGATATTTGGTTCGCATTCGTTCTAATTTTAAGTTACAGTATTTTTTAAGATTTGGGAAGTTAATAGTATGAATAATATCATATTGAACGAGCAAGGCTGACTGTATTTTGTTTATACTACTTAATTTCTACTAGTGACGAAGGATAATCCATTCGATTTCCGCTTTGCGTAGGTTCTAATTTTGAATTACACTTTTTTAGCGTTTAAATAACGATAATTAAATTAAACTATAATAAAATTAGATAAACGAAAAATGAGATATACTTTTTAGAGAACAATCGTACTCTTCAGTTTATTATGTAAATTACGTACGCAAAAGTGTCGTTTAAGTAAATTAATTTCTAATTAAAATTTATTTTACTGGACTAAAAAGTCCTGGGCTTTGCATTTTTTTTACATTTATTTTCTCTTTTAACGTAGCTTATATACGGTCAATATCGTATTACCGTATCGGACTTTTTTGACTTTTAATTTTATCGGATATTTAAATGGCTCTAGAAAAAACTCTACACTCACGCAATAACTGTTACACGATTCCAAAAGTGAGACTGAGCTGGGCTCAGTTTTAACAGCAACTCTATTGGAGAAAACGATATTCCATATCGGTTACTTTGTTGAAAAAAAAAATGCGAATGGTATCAGATTACGTTTCATACAAGGATATTCTAGTTTAACTCTAAATAAAAAAAAAAATAAAAAATGGTGAAAAAGATTGCCTCAGTGACTGTAGGCTTATTGTACCTATGCATATTATAATTTTAAAAAGAATTTTTTCTCTTGAAATTAATGGAAAATCTATTTCTCTCTAATCAATTCATAATTAACGGTATTTTACTTGATAATGGCTTTATCAAGATTGAGTTTTTGCGAAACATTAAATTGAAAAGCTTCAGCTACAACTGTTGATTGCAGTGGACTCACCCATTTATAGAAAATTGGTTCGTTGTTCACTTTATTAAATGTGTCAATCGAGGTTTCAGTTCGTGTCATTTTGTCGGCGTTTACTAACAATATTCCTGACCGACGACTAATTTCATAGAATTAGTGCTCCGAGTAAACATGATTATATCGAAACTAACTTATCAATAATTTTCTAAACCAATTATTTGGAATTTATTCAGAATTTGCAAAGTTATCCAATCCAATCTTCCGGTAACTGCATTAGTGCACAGATGCAAACTTTATTTCAATCAGTTATTATTAATTATCGAATTACGTTGAAAAGTTTTCACTTCGGATTTGTTAATACTCATTATTCCCAGTATTTAATATAAACACTGCATCCGATTGAATATGCATATATTTACGAAAAAACAGAGATTATTCAAAATAACAATAAATATAATAAATATCAATAAAAGAATTCATCAGGCAGTAGCTCAAGTACGATTATTCTCTGAAAAACAAAGAATAATTTTCTCCAGCGCACTGTAAATTCGTACAGTCGGTCATTTGCATCACAAGCATTGATTTTTCCTCCCCATCGTTCGATTTTCCCTGCCGCACTCTGCATGTAAAACGCCCGTTTTAATTTCTCCTCTCGCATCGCCAATTTTTTTCATCGTCCATCGACTGGACGACATTTTTTACCCGCACCTCGTGGATCCCGGCTTTATTAAAGTAAATTCGCGCGTCAATTGATATCAAAGGTCGATCGAACGGTACGCCTTCAGAAGTCTACACCAGACGTGATTTTTTTTTTTCGTTTACCAACTCGTTTCTCCTACTCTCGGCCTACGCTTTTTTTTTGCACTGCTGATAAAATACAGCAATTTGAGCTGCGTCGCTTCATTTGACGCGCTTCTCTTTTAGAAATAAAACGAGTGATTGTTTTTGATTTTATTCGAAATGAATATTCATGACTGTTGCCGCAGTTTTTGTTGTGAGCATTGTTCAAAAAAAGTATTGTAACTTTAGCGAATTTTTCGTGTTAATGAAAGTAATAATTTTTTGAATTTAAAATACCGATACAACGAAGTATTTTCGGTTAATAAAAGGTAATCCCTCTCCTTTTTTTTTAATTAAATTGGGATTGACGTAATCACTCATCTCGGGGAAGGTTCTGTCCATTATATCATTTCTCCTTTTAATAATACACTTTGTATTTAATTAATATGGATCAATTTAAATTTATTTTAAGAGATCACTTGAAAAATACTGTTACAAAGTTCGTTTGCGTAACAAGTTTATCAATTTTTTACTGTGAATAATGTTGTAAATCATATATGGAAACAAATTCATAAAAGAAGTAAAATAAAAATAAGATAAATATAAAATAAAATTCAATAAAAATAAGCAAGATACGTAGTAAAATGCCACATGGTAAAGTTTTCTATCATCAAATGACTCTTTGAGAAATAATACTACCGACACTTCTATATTATTTTATTAATTATCTCGAATCTTACTTTAAAGTAGCCGAAGATTATTTTTATTAAAAATGGAAGTGAATTATTTTATTAAATTCTGATCTTTATTAAATACAATCATTTGTTAAAAATAATTTCTAAAAAATAAAAGTACGAAGACCCATTTGAATTAGAACATTATGGGAATTCATTTTCTTGTCTTTTTCTTTTGTAAGATCATTTATTCACCAATTGGTGAAGATTCATTCTTCGATGCAAATAACGTAATGTAAATGTAAACTAATAAACCTTCACTAAAAATCTGTTCAAAGCAGATCCAATTTAATAATTTTTCAGTGTATCCAAGCTTTCATTATACAATTTATTAGTCATGTTACTGACACATTTTTAAATAGCCATGAACAATTATATCGGTAAGAATTAGCTACGGTTAATTTTTCTATGTCAGAGTCACTGATATTATTTAGTAGTAACAGTTTTAAATAACAAACGATTACATAAGTACTAAGAAACGGAGTTAAATTTTACTCCAGTGGACTCAAATTTTCACTCGAAGTTTAGATTGAAATTCATTTTACTCGTGTAAAGTGGATTATTTCACTCCACTAGAGTAAATTTCAAATTTCTCTCTACGAATGAATTAACTCTAGAATTACTCTAAAAAAGAGTGAAATTTCACTCTAGCCGTTTTTTAGCGTGTAAAATTCGTTATCGCCACGAGTAGCCTTAACTGCAGTATAACGAAAAGCGATTGTAAAAATAATAGAAAACTATCTGATCTCAATATTTGCCCTTCCAGAGCAAGACAACAATAACGACGTGATGGACGAGGAAGAGGATCGTCGGCATCGCTCCAGGGTGAGGGCGGCCGCCGGCGGAGGCGGTGGCGGGGGTGGTACGGTGCGCCGCAAGTCCCGGGTGACGCGGCAGCACTCGTACGACGACGAGATCAAGACCGCGGCCATGACATCCTCGGCCTCGAGTCACGGGGGCCACGGGGCCGACGCGGGTCTCGGCCTGCCCGTGCAGATCATCAGACGGGCCTCCCTCTACGACGTCTACTCGCCCGGAGGCAATTCCGGCCTCACCGCCATCGTCCCCCCTCAGCACCGGGCCTCCATATCCACTCAAGGTACATTCATTTTTCTTGTTTAATCAATGAACGATCGCTGTAGAATATAAGATCGTTTCTTCCACCGATGACGTGTACGAAACTATTGTAAACTAGTGACTAGATTAGTATTGCAGGGTATAATCATTCATTTTATTTTATTTTTTTTTTTTAATTATCCGACCATTATGCCAACTGGCTTGATATCTATAATTCTTCCCTCTACTACGTAAAAATTCACTCTAAGTCAATATTAGATTATTATTCATTTCTATTTTCTTATTAAAACACTGTTAATTTTAATTTATACACATATTTTGAAACATGGCATTTTATACATATATTTTGAAATATGGGCATATACCATTGGATTAATAAATAAATAAATAAATCATTAAATAAAGTAGTATGAAGGGCAATATTTAGGAATTCAATATGATTAAATTTATTGAAAACAGTTTTTCAATTACGGACGCAAATTACAAGGAGACCGTAGGCGATAACGAAAATCGTCAAAGAATGACCGAGCGAAGAAGTTCATTTTGACCTTAGGATTATTTGTGTATTTCAAACTGGAATTCTCATTATTAAGTTTAAATTATAAAACGATATGTGGTTTGACAGAGGCCAATTTAATAAATTCGTAACTTTAACCTTAAAGGTAATTTTTAAGCAGCTGATTTACCTTTTCTAAATAGGATTTCTATAACCGACTTTAGATTATGAAACGATGGAAAATTCTACATTTAGATATTTGTCAATAATAGTTATGAATAGAGTGACAATTTTTGTTATAGAAGTCTCTAAAAGATACTCTCTGTAAGTTGATTTCAATTAAATCATTTTCTGGTAAAATGATTTATTAGGTATATTTTAATCTACCACTAGTCTCTTTATTATAATGAAATTTAAATCGATCATTTTGTGTAATTATGAGGACGGGTAAAATTTAAGTATTATTGCTAAAATATTATTGCTGGGATTACATTGAACTTAATTAATAGGATTTTAATTTATAGGATTAAAAAAAACATTTACTTTCGTTTTAATTTTAAAAATTATTTAGTACCTATTATGTTTAAATAAAAATAAATTTAAGCAATTTGTTATAAATTCCAGTGATCTAATTTCAGAAAATTATTAAATTTCTCGAATAATTTAGACAAATATCCAATGTTAATTAGTTCTGATAGAATTCGGTATGTAGAGTAATATAGTTGTATTGCCTTAATCTAAATAAACAAGACTGAATTTTGACAAAATACTAATTGAACAACTGCACCGAATGTAATAATAGTATTTTACAAATTTAGAACATCAGCAAAAATTAATATTTCGTAGTAAATAATAATTTAAATTTAATTAAAATTCATTTAAAAAAAGACCCATAGAACTTCTACACTAGTACCATAAAACTTTTGTTAACAAAAGAGAGGGAGAGAAAGAGAAGAAAGGAAGGGATTTCATTTTTTCCAAATAAAGTGAGCCATTGTGCTAGAAAAATTAGTTTCCTCTACACAACAAAGAAGCAAATCCCCCCGCCGTCACAATGCGCGAGCCACAGTCGAAAACACACGCGAATCCGCGTATAAAACTAACACGCGGAAAGCAATTAATCGCGGAAAAGCCGCGCGATTCGATCGGAGAGAGCCATTCTTGCCCTCCCTGCAAAAGTTGCGCGATCGATTACCCCTCGGTACCCGGAAAAGGGCCGAAGAAGGGGGAGGTGAGGGATACCCTACGGAAGCAACGATAAATCTGGTCCCGCGAAACTTCGTTCGGCCCGAGTAGGGCGCCGTGAACTTTCGCATCCGGTCGCGGTCGCGACGGGACTTTGCTCGGGCACGCGTGAAAAGTTCACCATCGGGGAAGCCCACCGCCAATCCAATTACCCGCTGTTTTATTGGGAGACGCGCCTACACCCTAATAACGGCTTCCCCGATTCCGCCGGCTGTGCGTCTTTCGGCGGGAAAATTTCCGGGATGCTGTACTACTACCCCGAGAGCTTGTTGGATGTTTTCAGAGGCTGCTTTAATTTAAGGAGTGTCGACTGTTGCGCGTCGTGAGCAAAATTAGATTTTACGAAGCGCAAGGATTCGCGGTCGGCTGACTATTTCGGGCTATTACTACTTGGAAATGAAGATGGGTTGATTCATGCGTTCTGAAGTTGTTCATACGTCTGCGTATTAAAGGGTTTTGCATGATCTATATACATTTAAGTGGATTTATAGTTCATGTAATTTATAGTCCCATTTAGTAGGTTTCGAACGGAAATTAATTTTGTTTTAACTTGTTAATTTTCGTACGTGTTACATGTATGGTAATGGATTATTATGTATTATTATGCTACTGTCTAAAATTCATTTAGTAACGTTTCACTTTCAAGTGAATATTCATCATTTCGACGTCAGTCACTGGTATTTTTTTTTTATTTAGCAGTTGAAAGCACTTATTCGGATACTAGAGTCTGACTGCACTCGACCATTTCTACTTACAAATATTAAATGATAACAAAATGTTATACTTCTTTCTTTGTAAAAAAGGTCAAATTTTTTAATAAAATGTCTTTTTAAATGTCTAATCATAGTCGCAAATGAAGTACTAAATGTCTGAATACACTCGTCTTTTTTTCCTTTAATATATAAAAGCTACACCTGCATCTTCTTGCAGAAAGCGAAATTTTCTATTATTAAATATCTTTAAGTTGTACCTAATGAAAGTAAAAAATTCAACCTACAAACCTAAAAGTTTATCAAACCTATTACTCACTTATATTTGAATCAGCTAATTGCCTTCGTAAAAAAAATGATATCCCTAATGAACAAATCTTTCTTTAAGATTTCTGAGAAACCAAAGATGCAAAAATTCACGCAGGAAGTCAAATTTCTGTAGGTTTTGTGGAAGATTTCTGTAGGATTCCTACAGTAATTTAATTTCTTTCAGTAATCCTGCAGGAAATTTCCGCAAATCTCCAACAAAAACCGCTTGCAAAATTTTCACAAGAAAATCTTGCAAGGATTTCACTTCCTTCAGAAAATTTTTTTCATAAGGGATGTTAGTCTTACGATGTGTTTGTGAACAAAGCGCACATATAAACTTTTGCAGAGGAGCTTGTATCAATCGGCAGAGACCAAAGACTTGAATTCGGGCCATAGAAATACAAATCCTTCGCTCTACCGGTCGAGCCACCGTATGCCTCACTTTGCTGATTAGCATCAAATGGGAGCCTAAATAGAGTAACGTTAAATAAATCTAAAAAATAATAAAAAATAACAATAGTTTCTCAATTGAGTCCAGTTCATTCGTAAACAGAACCTCAGTTGATTGTACCGTCATCGGTCATTTTCTCATCGAGTCTCGGAAACTGAAGGGTTGTTCGGTCGAATTCGCAGGTAGCCGAGAGCCAGAAGCAGAGCGTCAGGCGGCGAGTACATCGAGGCGACCGTCGTTTCGGGCGAGCGGCCCATACGAGATGAGCGCGTCGCCCGCCGACGAGAAGATGATCAATCTCGAGCCGACGCAGATGACCGACGTCGACCAGGACCCAATGCCCGACGAGGGAATGCGCCCCCGACGACGCGGCTCTCAGTTGTGAGTACCTTCAGAACATTTCCGTCTCTTGCTCTGTCGAAATGATCACGCAACGGGACTGCTACTTTATTTCGAGCAGCCGCAGATTCTTTTCTTGGTCAGTGAATGAATGATAGATTTCGTGAGTCGCTCATTCTTTCATTTTATTGTCATTTGGACAGTAGGAATTTGTTTCCATTAACTTTTTTTATTTAGTCAAGGTTTCGGCACTGTTTTGCAGTGTCTTCATCAGGACTTTTAAAATGAAAAGTCAAAGAACTTATAGGATTGTCGAGGAAAAGTATGATAGAAGTTCATAATGAACGTTTGAATCTTCAAATTCTACAATTGTTTACCTTTGCTTGTAGATATTTGTTTGTTGTTAAATAAAGTAATGCCTTTTTTTTTAATGAGAGATAAGTATAACTTCTGTAGAGATAGAAGATTTATTGAAGCTGAAATTTAAAGAAAGAATTATGTAGTCAGAGTATGTAAATAAATAAAAATAGAGAAAAGTAAAAATATTGAAAGATACAAAGGAGTATAGCAGATATATTACTATCAAGAATGTGGAAATTCTGTCCAAAATATTAGCAGTGTTAATTCAATGGCGTATGTTCACTAATGAAGTTTCATAATTAATTTTATTAATAAATCAGATTATTTGCTTTGTAATATTCTATTACACTAACTTTATAAACGCGAAGGGTAATAATTGAAAATAGCTATTAAATAATTAAATTAATCAAGTTTTGTAAAAATAAAATGAATATTCGAGTTTAATATGAAGAGAGATTGGAAGAGACTATCGATCCTCCATTCATTAAAGTGAATGATCGTCCTCCTATACATTCAGTATCGACGAGGTAAAGTCGAGACCCAATTTTGGACTCCTGTTCGAGGTGAGCTACTCACAATCAGCTTCACGATATAAATACTGCATAGGCAATTTTCAATTTCTGAATAGAAAACTTTTTCAACTTCGTTCCGCTTTTTTTTTTTCTACCAACGATTATTTTTTTATTCTATTGATCAATAAGTTTATTTCGTCCCAGAAAATCTTTCAATCGAACAGTGTATAAACAAAAAAAAAAGATTGAATGAATATACACTGATCATTATCCTAGAAAATCTTTCAATCAAACAGCTGTGTGTATAAAAAAAATAGATTGAATGTATGTAAATTGATTCATTAAAGATTGATTGTTTCATCAACAACAAACTCAAAAAGACACCAACCACTTCTTCCTCAACAAACATCCCCCAGAAATTCTCACCAAAATTTGATCACCGCCGAAAAATTAAGGTGCACAGTTAATTTCTAGGAAAACCCACGCGATGAAAAAAAAAATATGGAAAAGTCATTGGATCATAAATGCATGCTTCCCCCACCTCCTCGAGAATTTCACGAAGAGGATGAGTTTCGGGTCCGAGGAGTGGGAAAATATCGGCCGGGCAGCGGTGGAGTGGCCCGCAAACAGGGCGTCGCGCCTCGCTCGTCCACTAGAGAAATAATTAATGCGTCTCGCCGACTATGCGGCTCGCGCTCGATTACGTTTTCGCCGGCAGCGCCGCCAGACCGCAGTTTAGGCTCGATTAGTTCGTGTATTTGGCGCGCACCCACGGCGATCGAATTTTCGATAAGGAGATCGCCGACCGATCGTTTTGACTTTGAGTGGATTCCGCTTGGATTTAGATAGTGACCTCGTCTCGTTAGGCTGAGCTGAAACTGACTTATACTACTGAGATTTTTAAGACTTTAAAGGATTGAGTCTTTAAGTCCCTAATAAAATGTATGGTATTTTAAAAAAATAATCCTCTCTTAAAGAAAGGATGGCAGGATGTTGTGAAGTATTTTAAAACTCAATTTGATTGGCTCACGGGCATATCCGGTTACATGGCGCTAAAAAAAAATCTAAATTCAAAAATATGATGTACGTAAAAAAAAGTGGACGCGCGAAGCGCGTTGGATTTTGATAGTCAGATGAAAAGAATGTCTTATTTTGAAGAAATAATCCTTTTTTAAAGAAATACTGAGGCTTAACGTGAAACTAATCTGTTATTGATTTGATTGGCTCTGACGTAGTATCGTATTTAGTAGCCCGTTTCCATCTGACATGTGGTCGCATCAATATACAGTACATTAGGGTATTAAGGAATATACAACGTAGAAAAACAGTTTACTTTTTAATTACTATTTTATAATACTATTTACTATTTTTTTTTGCTAATTCCGTACGATATAAAATTACGAAATGGCCTTTAGTTATAATGCAGAAGGTTATGAAAAACAGTTTACTTTTAAATTACTATTTTATAATACTATTTACTATTTTTTTTACTAATTCTATACGATATAAAATTACGAAATGGCCTTTAGTTATTATGCATAAGGTTATGAAAAATGTACGAGCTCAAAATAATGACTTTGAATGGAGAGAGCCACAATAAGCACAAAATATTTGCCTAATATTTTTACAATAATTAAAATAATCTTTTATTGAACACTACTCAAAAATGATACTGAATTAAAGAGTAGGGCAAAATTAGAGAAATACATAGTACCGAGTATCGTTTAAGTTACGCTAATATTCCATTGATATTTCGAATGTATATTTAATCACTATTGATTAAAATAATTACAGACGCAAATCAGTCATTTCCTCCTATCAATTAAACAATGTTTAAAATTAGTAAACAGACTTACGGTAAAAATTAATTACATTAATTTAATTAGACTAGAAAGCTAAAGCTGCTTCACATTATGAGTTTGATAAATTATTTGCTAGTTAATCCTTATGCTTTTAACACGTACATTTAATAAATTATTGTATCATTTACCAGTGACATTATAGCTTCATAATTAGCACATCAAAGAATTTATGATTCATTCACCACCATCGCTTTCCTCTTTAAAGTTACAACTTCACAGTTGAAATTACATCAGTAAATTATCTTTGTAACTTAAGTTAAAAAAGCACCTTTTAGATAATTCCTTGATCATTTAAATGTCATTCATTTGATTAAATTAGATACTTATATTGAACTTTATAAGAAAATTTTATTTTTATAAGTGACTTAAAAAATATCAAATCGATAATGCGATTAATCATTCGAACGTGCATCAGTGGTGCACTCAAAATTCTCTTTCCGGTATACTACGTCAAACGAACGTGATTCACGCGCAAAGCGACTATCACAATCCAATCATAGCTATCCTATTAGCACCGGATATTTCGGTACGTGATCCAGCGCTGATTCCTTGGTTCGACTCGGCTTTTTATTACTTTTCGTTTTTTGTGACATTGGATTCATATAGAATCATAGATCCGAAATGCTCCTCAGTTCATTGACAAACGAGCTTGTTCTGAAAAAAAAAAAAAAAAATAGCGCGAGTATAAGGATGGATTTTATGCGCGAATATTAATCGATTCCAAAAGAGAGGGTCTCGGGAACTCACGGTTAAATGATCCGAGTGTTTTCAATATTCCGATTGCCCGTGTCTTTTCGCTCTGTTTGAATGTTCTGGAATTCGATTCGTTTTTAATTATCGTACAGCTTTGATCAATGAATCTGTTGAAAGAATTGCAGATTGATGGGATTGATTTAATGAGTGAATAATGGAATATGGTTGTAAGAATTCGGTATTTCTTTTAGAGGTTCTTAGATCGAATATTTCTTTTTTGTACTATAATTGTCCCATAAATGAAAATTATAATAATTCGTACAATTTAAATGTAATATTTTGAAAGTATTTTAAATTTCTGGTAAAATGAGCATAGACAGAAGTCTTCTCGTGCATTTTGTACTAACAATAAGCGATGTTACTTTTAAAACTTTCGTTGCATAAATTAAAATCTTTTTAAAATAATTAATTAAATGGGTATGAAAACTGCAAAAATTCATGAAATTGTATACTTCCACAATATTAAATATAAATTGTATGCATTTTTAAGTGCTGTTTAACCTCACATGAACTTATATAGTTTACTTTATTGAATTACTTAGTTTTTTTTTTTACAAAGTATAGTTAAGCAGAGCATATACATTTTGAAAATAGAACATTTAAACTTTCAAGTTTGCCGCTTTTATAAATTTGAGTACAATGATACAAGCGTCAATATTAGGAATAATAACTACAATAGTCTCATGGTAAATGGTAAGTAAATTGAGTGTTTTACGAACAGTTTTCGAAAAAAAAAAGAGTAAAAGAATTTTGAGTATAAGACACTCTTAAATAATCATAGTAATTGTAATTATGTACGATACTACTATTGTTGCTATAATTAAACGATTTGCATTCGATACTCGTCTACTAACAACTTTAACTATATGATGGGTAAGATAATTTGTTAATCAACTTAATACACAAAAAAAGTACATATAAGAGTCTAGAAAAAACATAAATCGCCTCGTAGAGAAATAAAATAAATGTTATAAAAATTATGACTCTATAAAAAGGCCGTAAAATTGTCGGTGATGCACAGCCTGAGAATACAGTCGCGGGTAGAAGTTAAGATCTCCACCCACGCACTTCCATCCGATCGCATTTAGCCGCCACTACGTATTAGTTTCTCGTCGCCGTGGACAAATAATGCCCGTACGTGGGAGCCACTTGTAACCAGTTCCGTCTTCACCACCCCCGCTTATGTTTGCCACGCGATACCCGCCGCCTGCGGACTTCAAGAAAAATGTGCTCGCCTCGTGAGGGTAGGGTCGTCTCGGCGATAAATCGCCGCTGGCGGGGTGATGCATGGACGCTCCGAAAATCGACTTACACAGCTTGGGTACTCCCCCCTTCCTTCCTGGATTAAAAGTTACCCAAGGACCGCTCGCTAGGCTCGGGGTTCGCCTCGGGGAAAACCCCGAGAAACAATAACTGGGCGGATTTACGAGCCTCCCTCTTGTTTACTCAGTTACGACGCTGTTTGGTGACGTAATATAAATATTTTGCAAGTGAAATTTTCGCTCGTTCAATTTGGTCGTATACCGAATGAATATATCAGCAGAGACAACATCACGCTGATATCTATCAATTGAAAATTATTCATTGCTGAAGAGAATTTATGTATCAATTGAGAATTAATTTTCTTCTGAAGTTATATAAGATTGGATAATATTTTTGGAAGGTTGCAAAGATTTTTGATGAATAGATTCTATTGGGTCATTTGAAGGTTTATTTATAAGTGATTCGCGGGCTACTGAGATGTTAGGGTTCATAAAGGAGGCTCTGACGAACTTTCCATTTACATCTCACGACAGAGTAAAGGTAGATATTTATATTCCATTCGTAGAGGGGTCACGTCAGTCCCTTGAGCAGTCTCTTTTCTTCTTGAACGATGTCCAGGTCACATTTTGTATTAATTCTGACAAAGGAATCTATGCTTCGTGTTTACTCGTTTATCTATATATATTTTCAATGACATTCCTTTGATAATCAATAATTAGTTAAATCTGAAGCATTGAGCTATAAAGAAATGCAAACTTGTAATTAAAAAAAAAAAAATTAGAGAAAAAAGGAGAATGATTGAAAAAATCTTCTTTATTAGCTGTTGCTAAGAGTCTAAGCAGATGGTCTATCATTTTTCCAAACTGCTGAGTTTTCAATAATATCCCTTTGATAATCAATACTCAGTCAGTTAAATCTGAATCTAAACTCAATGTACCATTAAACACTTGAGGATTCAGCTATAAAAAAATGCAAACTATTAATAAAAAAAAACTAGACAAAGAAGAAGAAACCAACTGAACTTTGCTGAATCTCCTGTAATGGTGGTAGGAAGTAGGGATGCTGATAACGGAAATTCGGAAAAGTCCACGTGCAAAGTTTCAGCCACGCAGCACTTTTCGCCGCGCAGTTGACAAACTCCGGCGAATAAATTCGATTCATTGCGTCGTTGCTCAGCTGATAGAATGAGATTTCTCTTGTGTCTTCCGCCAGCCGCCTCCTCTCTGCAATATATCCATTGTCTCGGTGTGTTTGCGATTGAAACGGGAGCCTGACGGATCGACCGTAATTTCACCCCTGTGCCTCCTTTCTCTCTTTCTTTCGCTCCGGCCGCTTTTCTCCCTTCTTCGACTTCCCTTCTTATTGTGAGCGAACGCGAAAAATCGGGAAGATTTTCAATCCCTCTCTCTCTCTCTCTCTCTCTCTCTCTCTCTCTCTCTCTCTCTCTATCCGGCGAATATCTCCATAAAACGCGCATTTTTTATCCTAGCGCCCTCCATGATACGTGTCCTCTCCTTTCCTCCTGTACTTCCCCAGCTATTTCCGAAAAGTCATGTTTGCACTTAGCCCAATTGATTTTTGCGCGAAAGAAATTTCCTCATTTTCTCTCATTTAATTATTTACCTTCATTTTCGTTTCAACGCGATTTCACTTTAAACTATTTAATTACTTACATTCAATCGTTTCCACCGATTGTGAGTGTCTATAGTCCAATTTAAATTTCGGAATCGTCATTGAAATAATTACATTTCCGCTAGTTTAATCCTCCAAGCTTTTAAAGTTTCTTCAGTCTACAAAAAATTCACAAAAAAAATACATATATTTCATCATTCATCATTCCGTTCATTCTCTACCCGTTTTAAATTTAAGTTAGATTTTAGATTTTTTATTAGTTTAGTTTAGTAGCAATCCTGATGTTAAATATATTTTGCAAAAGGACTTATAGGCCGTTGAAATATTATTAAATAAATAAAAATAAGAAAAAATAAATTAATTTCTCATCCACAAAAAAAAATGCAGAAATAAGAAGCAATTCATAAAACCGAGGAGCTTTGGGGAATGTCCAATGCCCTCGTCGCGCGAAAGAAATTTTAAACTCCTTAAAATATTCACTTAAACCACCTGCTCTCAGGCGTTTTAAAATTTTAAAGCG
Organism: Sycophila texana; assembly: GCA_035582955.1. Lineage (NCBI taxonomy): Eukaryota > Metazoa > Arthropoda > Insecta > Hymenoptera > Eurytomidae > Sycophila > Sycophila texana. The sequence goes on along the minus strand of JAWWEN010027576.1, from coordinate 30,767 downwards.
CAACAGTGCCAGGACCCTGCCTCGGAACCGAACACAGCTCGTCGTCAAGATTTATTTATGCAAATTCGTGCCTCGGCCATGAGACGAAAAAAAAAAAAAAATAGAGTGAGGAGGAAGAGGGAAGAGCTCGCGCAGCGGCCATTACACGAAATTGCACTCCAATTAAAGCGAGCGGGGCGCGCATCAAACGGCCATTATTCTCGCAAGGCGCCCGGCGTTTGTCTTCCCCCTCCCCCCTCAACCCCCCGTCGCGCTCGCCGCGCGTATTCGGATCAACTGTGCGATTCCTCATCGCCTACGTTGCCCCTTTTGTTCCACGTCGAGCTCGCTCTTCGCGCAATTATATTTTAAGGCTGGTACTTTCAGCTCCAGATTGATTCGTATAATTAGGCAAGCTGTTTGCAGCAATGGTACCGTTCAATCGACACTTTTTTTTATTCACTTTGTCAAGCTTTTGTGCCAATTGGTAATGAAATTTGCGAAGAGGGAATCTTTAACAGATGTAGACCTCTTTTATTTTTTTTCTGCTGCATAGAAAATATACAGGGTGTTCGAAATGTTCCGGACCCCACTTATAACAAAAAGTAAGAATTTTGTAAAAAAAAAATGATAAATACAAAAGTTGTCATTTAACCCCTAAATGATCTCTGTAGGTCACTTTGAGCCATAACGTAGTTGCATATCCAGATGTAAAATTTTGTGCTTTTTCAGAATCCGAAATAAACAATAGGGATCCCTATTTTAAAAAACTGAAGATGACTTTCAAATGACCTTGAAAAGGATAAGCCCAGTGACAATCAAAGACAAAATGATAATCAATGACAAGTCCAAGGTCACCAGTTAGTTCAACCTTCAAAACCGAACAACTTTTGTATTTAACATTTTTTTCAAAAATTCTTACTTTTTGTTATAAGTGGGGGGTCTGGAACATTTCGAACACCCTGTATAAATTGGAGGTGTAAAAATGTAAACAAAATTTTTCAAATATTATTTCGTGCCATGAAATCCAATAGACCGATGGACATACATAGATACCAAACAAATAAAAAATTTAAGAGATAAAAAATAACAGAGTATATGGAGTATAACTGGAAATATCAAACTGCATTTAAATGAAAAGAAGAGAGAAAAAAATTGTTGTGGATACTTTTTCCTGGAATTTTTATAAGCGATATTCATCGAAAATTAAAGAATTTTATGGATTTACCTGTCAGTGAGGGATTGAATAACGAATACTCGTCCCAAGCGAATACTGGTTCTATGCCGTTCTGCATACGTAAGTAGTAATGGTCTTAGTTTAGTCAGACGAGGTTTTTCAGAGCTGCGGCAAATCTTTTAATTTTTTTTCTTTGTTTTGAAATTATCAATTTCTCAATTTTTAGCAAGTTAAATTCCTTTTGTATAGCATTAAATTTTCTTCGCCTTAAAATATAGTATACGATATTCTATTTAATTAATTCTTCAAAAAGAAAGGTCTGGTCTCCCTTTCATTATCATTGATATTTCTCGAGATACTGTATTATTCGTTGAGTTGACTTTTATTTATTTATTAGTCTTTAATGTCATTATTAATATACTACTGATCATTAAAATGTTGTTGTTTCTTATTTTATTTTGAACCGTTTATTTTTTAATATGAAATTTTCGTTTATTTTCAGCGTAGTACATAAATTGTGAATTAGAGCGATCACTTTATACGGTCACTGAAAGCTTCGATTCGTTTTGTTTGCTCGGTTGAATTTAATATTACAAGGTTTTATTTGCTCTCGTCAATTGCTAAACTTTTTTTTTTACCTTTCCAGAACACGCCAAACCAATATTTAATTACCGAAAATATTTAAAATAAGACTGTATAATGCGATGCGATGCGATGCGCAATGTCCACTTAAAATACCAATAAAGCAACACGCTTTCCTTTCAATACTAAAACGAAGTACAAATTTTCACAGAACGTGAAAATAATGGACGGAACAATGTCTCCGAACTACACAGATAAAAAAAATCCTTCCTGACAAAGTCGCTGACTTTAATAGTAATAAATGTGACTTTAAATCTTACCAAATGCTTAGGAATTAACAATTAAAAAAGGGATTATTTGCTGTGAGTAAGGCGTGCCATTAAAAGAAATCGTCTATTAGCTGTTAATATTTATTTAAATATTTCTTTACTGTTAACAAATCTTTACTTGTGACGAACGACATGAGAAAATTGACTACTGTCAAATGAATAACGATTTTCTCTTAAATCATTCTTTTTATCTGCGTACAATGTCTCCGAACTGCTTCACAGAAAGAAGCGCATGTATGTTCAAGTAGAAGACGAAGACGTTTTCTCCTCTCTTTTTTTTTCTCATCGGTCTATTTCAGCCTCAGCCATGCAAATCCATGTCTTGCCGCCGCTTAGTGCACGAGTCGGTGCTCTGATCCTTGGGTGCTCGGTTGCCTTCCATAGTCGAGCTTCTCCGCTGAGTAAACTTTCGTACGAGTTAGCGCGCTCGAGACATTGAGAGACCATTATTCTCGAGGTGTTACACCGCGGGCGTTTATTCTTGCCACTTGGACATGCAAATGCACGTAGAAACGGTTGAAGCGAATTTCTCATACGTATATTATTTTATTTCTCATTCCGCGGCCGTCGGTAAATGTTTCGTTTATTCTCTGGAAAATTCTATTTACTTTTTAAATTAGATTAATTTTCGATCATGTTAAGCAAATGTTTGGACTTGTTGGTCCATTGCATGTGTTAATTTATTATAAGATTAAATCAATATCGAGAAGCTGTATTTTGTGTTTTGGAAAATCGAAGTAATTTCAATTTTAATCCGTTAGGGATGATAAAATAAATTTTATGGATGAATTTACGAGGAAATTTATAATCCAGCGATAATTGATTTAAAAATTGTTGATTTTAGTTTATTGACTAATTAACTAGTAACTGTTTAAATTTTAGTAATAATTATAACTAGAAACTTCATTTACTGGTGACATTTTCTAATTAACATCTGATTAATACTGATAGTAACGACACATCGGTTTTATTATGGTTCAAGACTTTATTCCGTTGGAAATATTACTTTTTCGTATTTCTATAAACTCGATCGTAGCAAAGTTACTGAGAAAATTTTCTCGTAAAAATTACGAGGATTTTCACGTAAAAATTACAGAGCTTTTTTTGTAAAATTTACGAAGCTTGACCAATCGTCCAAGATTCAGATAAAAATTATGGTGATTTTCCAGTAAAAATGTACTATTGCCAACCGTCTCACGATTACGTTTTTTCACGTAATTTTTACGAAAAAATTCTCTCAGTGTGAATAGATGTACTGATTTGCTATAAATATCTATAGTCCAAAGTTAGCGAACCGATCAGAGAAACTAGTTAATTTTTCAACTATTAAATAATCAGTAATTTTCTTCCTGACTAAATCACGAATTTTCCGGCGAAAGAGAAATAAAGACACTTTAACACCAATTCACTCGACATTTCTATTTGATTTACTTTCACCGTTAACAATTTACGCGGCGATTCGTGGCGTTCGCTCATTGACAACTGAAATTTTTCAACCGAGCAACTAGACCACCTAATTCACCCCTTATAGAACAATTGATCGACGTTGAATTTACAATTCAAGACCTAAAATAAATCGCAATCCTATCCGTAACAGTAATATTGCAAAGACGATCTCAATGAGCTGTGGAAAAGAATCTGCTTGTCTCGGGTGGGAAGCTCCAAAAACATGACTAATCGCAGCGTATCCTTAGGCCAAACATCAACGCGATCAGGGCGTTGGCAGCGAATGCACAGGCGACGGCGGCAGCCCAACAACAGCCATCCCGGCCTGGGCCCGTTGCTCGAGTCAATGTGGACGATCGCGAATTGGCAAGGCAAGGCAGCCTTGCCGATGGCGAGGGCATCAAAATCGTAATCCACGACGTTGACTGCGAGATGCGTGAGTATAATTATATTTAATTATTTATCTTCAACTCTCTGCAAAAATATGGAAAAGTATTTTTCTTATTTTTAGTTTTCACGAGCTTAAAATACCTATGTATTTGCATTCCATTTTTAAAACGTAAGAGAGGCTTTCTGGTTAGAAAGAAAGAAAAAACAGTACGTAATGCTTGCAGCATTCAATTATGCAGACCAGTATTTTAAAATTTAAAAGGATGAGAATATTTACTGCGAGCTTTAAACTCGATGGAATCACGATGCAGATTTTTAAACACTTTTCATCTTGATAAGAAGTAATGACTTGAAAGCTGAAAATCGACCGTCCATGATATTTGTGGGTGTGCAATTTGAAAGGAATATTTTTTAAACTCGTGGTTGACATAATTACAGAGTTTTTCAAAGTAGTTCAAGACTATAAAGAAAAAGCGTCTTAGCAATAACTATTTTGACCAAGTTACTCTTAAAATTAAGTTCAATTATTTGAGAAATATGATTAAGATTTTTCATTGATTATAGTAACATTATTTGCATATTAACATTCAGATTTGCATTATTCAGTTTTATTTTATTGCTCACAGACGACTTTTTTAAAGTCACGTTCTTACTATCGATTTCGTACAATCTTTTTTATTGTCTTTTGCACTTTATAAGTAAAAAAATAGTCGCAACGAAGGACAATTTAATATCTTAATCACATTTCCTGAAAGTTATGATAAAAAAAAAATAAAGTTTCCCATTGCTAGCATTAAAAAAAAATCCCCAATCGTTAAAACATATTATTATTCCGCACCTTTCACCACTGAAAAGTGTTGAGTAGTAGGTTCACGCATAACAGCTTTTCGGGCACGCGAGTCGCCCCTTTTAGAAAACGCTCAGTTCGCTGGCCGTTGGAGCGATCGCGTGAGCCGTCGCGTACTAGTCGCTTCTCGTTCGGTACATCGAGGATCTAATCGGCGAGGAGCCTCGGCTCACCCTGACCTCGTTGGCCTTTTTTCCTCTTTTTCGTTGGCGACCACCTGTGCCTCCGGTGCCGAGGTCACGTGCACGCTTTAATTAAAAATAAAGCCGTCGGGCAATGATTAAATGTAAACAAAGCGAGCGCGAAAGTTTTCATTTGTGTTTTGCGCAGTAACCTTTTTTTTTTTAAATAATCGGCAAAGTAGTTAGGATATAGGATAGTAGTTCTAGGATGCGATGGATTTTTTTATAATTACGAGCGAAATTAATTTATAGAAGTACTTTAAATTATGCTATTGATTAAATTAGTGCTGATCATTTTTTTTTCTCGTTTGTTTGCAGCAGCACGGGCGAATTCTAAGAGGAAAGTTGTACTTCGAAAGGACGTCGTAGTGGAAAAAGGACACAGAAGTAAGTATTAGTATTTTACTTTCCATGTAATGTATATAAGTATTGAAAAATTAGTTTCCAGTTTTTACTAAAATTGAAATGCAAGGCTTTTTTTTAATAGAAATTTATTGTAATTGATTTACATAATTGATTTGTATCGCGAAAATACTGAATAAATAATAACATTTTTTTTATAACAGATGTGTAAACATTGCATTTGTTTAAATTCACAACCAAATGCATAGATATATGCATATATTCATAGATATACTGGTGGTAAATTTTTAACTCGTTATAGTTCTTTCTCAGTATTTACCCAGCAACATTAAAACGAGTCAATTTCTACATAAGTAAAAATTCGTGGAACCCTGAATTATGGAAGATGATATTCACGTATCGATTTGCACTTAAATAGCGGTTCAGGTATTCCTTGAGTATGCTAAGAAAAACTTTTCTCTTAATCTACTCTCATAACTTGGAAATTACGTGTCTCCTACGACAGCTGTTCAGTGCGTTGTAAGTACTAAGTCGGTAAAACGTTACTCTCATAATAATGTGTTACCGGTCGAGTGACATAATTCCCGTGTTCACAGCCAATTTTCTCAAAACTTTCTCAATATTAGTAGCCGAACCTTTGGTTTACGAATTAGTTGATCTGGACAATTTTCTAGCATAGTATATAATTTAAAAAAGAATCAGTATTTTTTCTGATTCATCAAAATTCTTTAAGTTTTCATTTGTCAGCTAAATATCTTTTGAAGAAATTGACTGAAACGTATAGGAGATTTTGATATAATAATAAGCAAACTGGTGGAAAAAAGTTTAATAATTCTGATGCTTCTAAAGATAAGTGAACCTCGAGAGACAAAAATAAGAGATGAAATTCTTTAATGTTTGTTTAAAAAGTTACTATTTGTTAAGAAGGTATTTGAACTTAAAGATACAGTGTAAGCTGCCTCAAACTATGTAGTCACATTCGAAATGAGTCTTATTAGTTTCTACTTGTCAGTAGAACGTTTTGGCTGACCCTGTCTTATGTATATGAATTATACATGTAAATTAAAATTTATATAAATTTTAATTTCAATGTATAATAATTCATCAACTTTACTACTATTGTCATATATGTACTTATAATCTTAGACCCATCCTCGAACTCGATCGGATGTGGATTGTATTGATTATCACCAAACTGTTGCCTGGCGTTCACAGTTCACTCTCAGTCAGATCTAAACGCGGAACTATTCTGAACAAGAGTAGTTAGAAAACTTTCGATAAAGCCGCCTCCTCCCGGAAAATTGTAGAGAAGGGGTCCCCTCGAGGCCAAGTGGACAAGTAGCTGGAACATGGACCATTAATTGAGGAACAAACACAAAATTAGTGTGGTTTAAATTAAATACAGTCAAGAGTTAAAAATTTAATTTTCAATACGCTTATCCTTGTGTTTTCTGAACACTAATTGATGCTTCGATCCCGTTTCCAATTTTAAATTGGTTTAGAGTAGGATCCAAGGAGGATTCGATTCTCCTACTTGATCACCGTAACACACAATAAATCATCCCACGTCACCTACGAAATTTTTGAACCGTAAACATACCTCATTTTTCTTCGGGAATAAATGAAAATTTATTATAAATTGTAAGCTCTTCCGTGGATCAGCAATAAACTCTGCAGAAAAAAATACGTTACATTTCTCATTAGGCACAGTAAACAGGACACTCGGCTTTTCGGGCTCGTTAATTTCACTTACAAAACTTCCGGCGCTCCTCGAACAAATGCAAAACACCAGGGACCCTTAACGAGGGCGCGAGGCGTTCATCCCAGCCGAGCTTCCGTCTTAATTGCTCTCGCGGCCCAGCACGAAAAAGTGACAACCAGCCGGAACTTTGTGGGGCTAAAATTTCTCTCCCCTTCCCCTCCGGGGAGCGAACAACGGGAAATTAGTCGCCGGAGCCAGTAAACTCGGGGAAAAAAGCGCGGCAAAGTTGCGGCTGGCCTCCCGCGGCTTTCCATTCTTTCGAGTTAAGAAGGTCCCGCTCTCGATAACTCACTGGTGTCGCGATTCCAAACTTTTTTACTCGCAACTTTGGCGAAGGCGTTGCCTCCCCTTTCTACCCTAGGAGTAGATACCTTCTTCCCCTGGATCGTGCTATTTTTTGTTTTGTTTTGTTATTTTTGGTTTCTTTTAGAAAGGCGAGGCGCGGCTCACTCTCTTCACCGCTTTCTTTTTAAAGTTGCGTCCGAGGCACGCTCAGACACTGGGGAATTCGAGGCGCCGTGATAACAGAGACAATTGATCCTTTGAGCGTCCCATCTGAGTTGGCGCATCTCGGGACTTGTTGCCGGAGATCGAAAGTTCGTTTGGCGAAATTACTTTTATAAACGGGGATTTCGCGAAAGTGAATTTTAAATTTGCCGCAACGACGAGATAGACGTCTGCCCGAGTCCTTTAGGGCGCCTCAGTTGTCGTGCTTTTAAGGATTTTAAATATTCATTGAAAGTTTTATCGGAGTTTAACTTTGTTTTCAGAAGTAAAATGTACTTCGATGTCGTTAATATAAGATTTAAAGTTATAGAGCGAGTGCTCTTATCGTTTTCATTTTGGTAAAGCAATTAATTTTTTTTTTTTTCTAAATTTGTATAAGCTTCTGTAATTGTAATATACTTATGTCTCTATTACAAATAGTATTTTTTTGATAGAAGAACATATTCAAATATTCTTGTTGATCTTCTTGCAAGAACATAAGATATTCTGTAGGTAAATTATACATAAGTAGAAACATGCGGGTTTGGTCAGACATCCATCTGCAACCGTATCTCAATTGGCGAATTTTTTAAAATCTCCATTCTTTTAGAAGCTTTCAATAGAAGGATCAAATGTTCAATTTAAATGCTTCATTTGGAACTGAATACGTGAACCTTGTACAATGCTTTATCTTAATTTCCATCGGTTAGTAATTTTCGCGATGATCCGCGATGAAAAATTGCTTAAGAAATGTATATCCGTAAATTGCGTGCAATAAGCAAATAAAATCGCTCAATCAGTCGAACTGATAGGCGATTATTCGTCCAATATAAGTAACGTATTCGTGCGGGGAAAAAAAGTAGCGAATCGCTCTGAGCCTTCAGCTGGCGAGGGAAAAGGATGACTGCAGACGCAGCAACAGGTCTCGCGGCGATAATCGAGTGATCAGCGAATATCAGTTATGTCGCGCGCCAGCGCCACGGGGAGGTTGGCCCATTAATCTCGACAAGTCGACATATACCTCGTCCCCACTGCTTTGTTCTCGAAAAAATGTGGGGAGGGATGAAATCCAAGCGAGAGTTAGTATCACGCAAAGCGGAGCTTCCAGAGTGATGAATCAGCTTCGCTTTAGCATTACGATTTTTTTTTTAAGAGATTTTTTTTTTAATGAAAAGTTTTATGATGTTTCGTAATATTTGATTCAGGACTTTTTTGGCTTCAAAAAGGTAGGTGTTTCTTGGTGTAGTAGTTTATTTCTTCGAAATTAATCTGGAAATGAAAGTTCCAAGTTTAGAGGTTTCTTCTGAAATTAATAAAGGAGAGTATAAGTGAATTATGAAGATAATTTCGATTTCATATATATTACGAGAGTATAATTGGAGTGGAATAATAAGAATTGGAGTCTTCTGATCGATTTTCACCGATCGAACAATATAAACTGTCATTAAGATTGGTATTTTTCTGAAGTCGTTAGGAAGATTCATTATTTCTGAAACTCGCAAACCAGTGCATTTTGTTGACTATAGAAAGATGCTTCAGATTGTTCGACGTTAGATATCTTCATTTCATAATAATTCGAAACAAAATAAAAGTTAACTAACATTTATTCATTTAATGTATCAGCTTTTATTTCAGTCTAGGTTGCATTAATATTTGAAACGTTTCAATCTTACACGCACAACCAGATGTTATTATAAATTGTCAATGAAATTAAATTGAATATCGGAATTATTCAGCGAATTAAATGTATTAGAACAACGAAATTTTGAAATGCCACTATAATCAATATTTTTAGTTTCTAAATTCATCCAGTAGGTTAATCAAGCTTCGTAAAATTATTGAAGATGAAATTGCAGTAAGCGTACTAATTTATAACAAAAGAAGTACACGAAACGCAGCTTAAATCGAGTGGCATTGTGTTTGTCAAACAGATTTGCTTTGAACGAATCTGCATTCAACAGTGAACGAATTCAGTGACCAGTGTTGAGTTGAGTTGCATCAATTGTTTCAGAATTAAACACAGAAAGCTTTATCTATCCAAAATTAAAAATTGCATTCTGATGTGCAATTGAAACGTGATCTAAATAATGAAGATAAATAAAATTAATAAATACCATATACTTAATATTTTTTTTCAGTAAAATATACAATTTTTTTTCGTAAATGCAAACGTATACTTTAATCTCACATTATGTCTATAAGCTAACAGGAAATTAAAATAGAAACGCAGCACCTTTTTAATAAGATAAAAAACATCCCCTTGATTAAACGCTTATTTCACGTTGACGTAATCCGAGATCAAAACCAAATTACACAGCCGAAGGAAGAAAAATGTTCTTATCCGACACGACTCCAAATTAAGTTTAACTTAACGCCACATTAATCGATTGGCCTCGAAAGCCAGGCGCCGCACCACCGATGCACTGTTGCCGCGTGCGTATAGTAATTACGGCGGAGAAGGGAAAAAAGAGTCGTCCTTCAGCTGCGATATCACCACAGTCGCGGCGTCATTCGGCCTTAATTAACAGCTCGTGCTCCGGACTGATAAGGCCTGGAAGCTGCTATTGCGCGACGTGTAATGATGTAAAGTGCCGGCGGCCGGGGTAGCTGCTAACGGATCCGCCGATGCCTTCCGGCAATCGATAACCCCCAGAGCTGCAGGATTTTCCGGATCGATAGTCCCGGATTATGCCCGTAAGATGCCCCGATATACGTCCGCTGGCTTGGCAAGAGAAGGTATTGAGGTGGAAACAGCAAACTTCGAGGTGCGATCTCAACTTTTGGACTCTTTTTCAACGAAATTTACTGACTCGCAATTATTTATTGGACAGATTTAATTTTTCATATTACGATTAAGTTATGATTAACCAGAAGTACTTACTACTGCTTTTCTTGTAGTAGTTTGCTTCTCGCACGACTTGGAGTTCTTCGTTCATAGAACAGTGTGCTTCTTGCACGACTTGAAGTTCTTCATTCTTAGAACAGTGTGTTTCTTGCACGACTTGAAGTTCTTCAGTCATAAAAAGTGTGCTTCTTGCACGACTTGAAGTTCTTCATTCTTAGAACAATGTGCTTCTTGCACGACTTGAAGTTCTTCATTCTTAGAACAGTGTGCTTCTTGCACGACTTGAAGTTCTTCAGTCATAAAAAAGTGTGCTTCTTGCACGACTTGAAGTTCTTCATTCTTAGAACAATGTGCTTCTTGCATAACTTGAACTTCTTCATTCATAGAACAGTATGCTTCTTGCATGATTTGAAGTTCTTCATTCTTAGAACAGTGTGCTTCTTGCACGACTTGAAGTTCTTCATTCGTAGAAAAGTGTGCTTCTTATACGACTTGAAGTTCTTAATTCTTAGAACAATGTGCTTCTTGCTCGACTTGAAGTTCTTCATTCATAGAACACTATGTTTCTTGCATGATTTGAAGTTCTTCATTCTTAGAACAGTGTGCTGCTCACAGGACTTGAAGTTCTTCATTCACAGCTTTAATATACTTAGTAGTACTCGGTACTACTCAGTGTACTTGCCTTCCTGGCATAAGTCGAAAATTTTCACTTACGAAAGTAAAGTTAAAGTACTTCAAGCACAGGTCTATATACTTTTCGTACGTCGTAAAGTATACTTTACCCACAGATCATTAAAAAGTTTTTATTTACTTTTTCCGACTCAGACATCAAAATCTATACTTTATGTACAGAATTACTTTGCATACAGAATTAGATTTAATTCGTAAAAATTCACGAAATGTGTCAGCTACTCTAAAATCATTGTATGTCCAAATAAGTGACAAAGCCCTAGAAATCGATTGCCAGGCTTTGGCGTCAGAAAGAGAATAACAACGCGTTCTCAAAGTAAACGTAATACCTCCGATAATCCGCTCGTCTCCTTTCATCATCTCCGACACATCTGAGCTTTGCCTGGATGCAAGCTAAAAAAGGAGCTTTTGAGAGGACGGACAAAATTGCTTTCCTCCTTGACGCCTAGATAAATTAATTTTTCGGCGGATTAAATTGCCGCTCGATTTGCATGCAGATTGGCAGCGATCGGAAGTGGAAGCCAACTCCACTAAATACTCGGATTATCATTGTAGGAGGTAATTAACAACGATCTCACAATTGCTCTTGCTGCATAACAAAGGAGTAATTAAATGTTGCTAAAATTTACCAATTATTTACCATTATTTTAGAATTTGTTTATGATAAAATAAGGCACTATTGCTAGTTTCAATCGTTTTTATTAAAAGTGTGTAAAATCATCTCACTTCGATTAATAGTTTTTTTATTATTTTATAAAAATTGTTATCGTAAATTAGATAAAAGATGTAAATTAGATCGTAATTAGATAAAACACAAATTCTTTAAAGACTGTAAAAAAAATGGAATGTTAATAATAGAGGGAAAATTCATTTAAGTACCGGTTCGTTCCAGCATTCTTCCAATTACACGTATAAATAGAAGAGGATTACGTTTTTTTTTCTACAAGGTAAAGTGAAATCTAAAGGCAATTTCGTATACTACGTGACTCTCTTATCTACAGCTTCATTTACTTTACGAATCGATTGGGTGTATTTCTATTAATACAACGATATTTACTTTCTTTCTAGATTTTTTTTACTCGATTTATCTAATATTTCAATTACATATACACAGATTAAATTACGTTGACTGAAATGGCAGTCATAATAATGAAAAGGGAAAAAAATGAATAATAAATCGGATTTTATTCTCTAAAATTTTTAAAATAACGTATGTTTTTTTTTTATTTAATGATAAATTTATTTTTAATGATTCACGTTACCATAAAACTCAGCAAAATCACATAATATATTCAAGTGTAAAATAGCGATTTTATATTTTCTTCTCTATTCTCCATGTTCTGGGTTTACTGTCGTTACAGAGAGCCCTATACATTCTGCAATAAATATTTAGATTCGCCGTGGTTTTGGTGAGCGAAAATGCAAAACATAAATTGTTGAATGCATGAATAAATGCGTAGATGCATTTGAATAACTTATTATCATTTATGCAGCTCAACCGAAGATGCTGAAAGTAAATAGAGATTTTAGGAGTCTACTGCATACAAATATTATAGATTGATATTTAAGTAGTTGATATATTTTTACACATTTTGCATAAACATTCGGTTTTGGTTTTTATTCATTTTATTATTAATGAAAATTAATTATAAATATTACTTACTATTTAAAAGAAAAATAGTCTGCTCTAAAAATTCAAATAGTACATTTCGATATCAGTGCGAAAATGTAATTTTTTTGGAAAAACAGAAAAACATATACAATCTTTAAAAAAATCTCTCATAATCTATTTCTCACAAAAATATAATAGCCAAGAAATAAATAAGAACCTTTTGCTAAAAATACTTGAAAAAGTAAACTAAAAACTGCCTTTAATTGTATACGAAATCCATAGAACATTACTATTATAAATAAATATTATATAAATAAAAAATACCATGAAAAGAGAGAAAAAGATATATGCAATTTTTTTAAAGGCTCCCAACCTATTTCTCACACCAATATAATAGCCAATAAATAAATAAAAACAAGGCGAATTCTATTTAATATCCATCAGTAAATTCAGTCTGACACTTCATACATAAATAATCAGTATTGAGGAGGGAGGGGGAGAGGAAGGATGCTGCGTGTTCGATAATAAGCAGAAATATTAATGTCGAGCTGCCACCGAACCGCCACACGTTTTGCCCTCGTGAGCCGCGTTCGTCAGGGGTACGCTGCTCCTGTTCCCGTTCCTAGTGCTTCTTGTGCCATCGTAAGGCAAGAAACCGTACGATAGCGGCTCTCTTATCTGCAGTGCACGCGTTTCTCTCACCGCAGTTCGCCAGTTTCCTCTTTGTGCCTGGCTTTTAGTCTGAGAGGCGAAGCCTTTTTCGAGAAAGAACTTCGTTGGGGCTTCCTCGCACGAAGAAAATTAGATTGTTTCTTTTTTTACTCAATTAAATAATTGTTAATGTCGCTCGCACAAGGTAAGGGTGTACAATGTGGCTTTAATAAGCAAAAAATGGAATTAAAAATAAAATAACGTGAGTTTTATAATTCTAAAAGGTATATGAAGAGTTTATTTAATAAATGTTAATAAAATTTAATAAATAAAATTATTGTGTCTGACAAAGTCAATGTTAAAAGAATAAGAATTATAATTTATAAAATTGATTATATTTATGTATTGTTTGATAAATTGTCGATAAATATTTATTCACATCATTTTCAATCAATCATTTACTCAGTAAATTTTTATATTTCTTCGATATATTTTAAGAGAAAAAAACCTTAATAATAATAATTTTAAATAAGAAGAATAATATTTAGATGATCATAAGAATGATAAAATTTGAGCATTTGTAGTTTATTTACTCTGTCTTTTTCATCAACTGAAATCGAAACTTTGAAGTCGTGTCATGCACTTAGCATGTCTGACCTCACAGTGACTGTTACTACTGGGATTGTTTAGGACGCCAATCTATCTTTCAGCAAAAGATCTTTTGATCTCGCAAGGAGTTAAATTTGTTTGCAGTATTTCCAATTTCTAGTTAACAGAAACATACATTTTTCTACAGACATTTTTTTATGTTTTATAGTGTTTCAATCTCAATAAAGAATAATAATGAATAAATCGGCTACTGGAGTGAATACGAGTCTTTTAAACTGACTGCAGTTATTAATGAATCTGTAATGAGAGAAAAGAATCGATGCTTAATAATTAAAGTCTACCCCAGAAAAATGTATTCATTAAGAATAATTGAAGTTATTACACAATGGTTTTTTAGTTAGTCTTACTAGGACCGTCAATTTTTCAGTATCTAAGTTTCTCTAAAATTTTGTAGGGTGATTCCTCAATCAAAAATAGTCAAGACAACTATTATAACTGTAAGAGAGATTACTACAAAATGTGGATTGCTCGAAAATTAAATGTTATATTGTAATTTTAATCTTTATTGGCTTAAAAATTACACACACTTGATGTGTACATGATAATTTTTAAGATAAATTGTACCAATTGTTTTCCATAATTATTTAGCAATATTCAAGCACGCGTCATTTTGAATCGATAAAGATTTTTTCATCTGGTAAGACTCATCAATTAACTCTTATGTTCTTCTTTATCCCTACTTACATAATTCCTCTGGATTTAGATAACGCCTCTCAGTTTTGTTTCTAGGTCCCGCGAGACAAACTCCCAAGACAAGTTCTTATGATTTTTTACTGACCCCCCAGCGTAGGAACTCGATAGAAAAACGATGTATTTAGATGATGAGATATACAAGACTCGATCTCATGTTCTAGGGGTTAAAGTTAAAGATTCATTCCATAAAATTTGAATGAATTTAAGATGCTGAAGGTAGACACAGTCCTCCTAAGTAAAAAAATAATCCAAGACAAAACAATAACCCCATTCTGAAAAAAAAAAAAAAAAATAGTAAGCTTATCAGAAATTTTATTATGTTTTCTAGTGGCAAATGGAGCATTTTAAAAATAAAAAAGTAAACATTACCGTTAAAATTTTAGTTATTTTAACCACTATTAAAATAAATTTGACTTTAGATTTAGTAAACTTTATAAAAAAGTATATAAACATTACTACGATTAGTTAAATTGATTTATAAATTTTAGTACTTTTTACTATAAGTACTTTTTGTTCAATTGACTGTAGAAACTGTTACTAAAAAAATAGTAGCAGATACTATAAATCCGGTAATAATTACTATAATCAGGTTTACTAGAGTGTATAGTACCTAAGATCAATGTTTGACTCTTTTCTCAGTACAGCAAAAGACTTTACGGCCGTGGACGGCTAAAAAAACGAAAGGCGTGAGAAATCGGAAAAATTGAAAGATCGAAAGGCGAGATAAGAGAGTCGCGGACTTGAATGCCCGGCGAATAATTAAACGTCAGTCACACTCCCGGCGTCCTCGGCGCTTATTTATCCGGACTATTTATCGACGAGGTAACCTGAGGGATCTGGTTTAGCGGCGCCCTTTGCGGGAGAACCGCGCACGTTATAGTCAATCGATGGCATCGCAGCAGCAGTCCGCTCCGGCGCATTATTACGATTGGCAGGCTCTGAATCCGAGTCGAATTCTGCTGCCTTCGTTTTCTCCGCGGCGAGAACGGAGTTAGTCTCTCTCCTTTCTCATTGGCAGCCACGCGAGCGCGCGACCGACTGACCCCGAAATTTCATCCAGGCAACTGCTTTAAGGATGACGGTGATTTTTTTCGCGTTTTGTGCATTATTTTTTTCCTTTTCCGTTGGTTTGTGATGTTTTTAATAGAAATGTAAATTATTTCTACACCTCAGCAAAAAATTCTAATCTGGTGATCGATGAGGTTGCAATTTTTTTATGTTCTAACTAATTTCTGCTTTTTCTTTCGAAGAGAGAAATTTTTATTTGAGGTTGTAGAATAAGTCTAAGAAAATTTGCTGTAATTGTAGTAAACGATGTGATAAAATTATCAAAGGAAAAAAGTTACCATCACCAGATTTACAGAGCGAGAGTCGAAATACTTACTTAATTTACTTTTAATTTACTTAATTTACTTTACTTAATGTTTGTAGTGTATGTATTACAATTTCTACTGTAAGTGTAGTAGTAACTTTTTCTTGACAAGATTTTAATTTTTAACAGTACATATTTTAATTTTTGTCCTCTGCCTTAATGCATTATTAGCTTACAGTTTATGAGAGATATTTATGAAAGATAAAAATTATTTCTACATTTTTGTCGATTTTTATTTTCACAGTGTATCTACGTTTTATAAAGATACACCAGTATTTGAGTAATCGAGTAAACAATTTTGCGATTAAAAAGATTAAACTATTTTCCTTTGCAATATCGAGTGATATTAATTATGAAGCGTTAAAAAAATGACTAGAATTTCATATTCCAGAAGGTATCTCATTACAGCAGAAAGAGAAATTTTCATTTTAAAAAAGTATATTTTCCTTTGATCCCTAAAAAGAAATTACTTTTAGCCGAGATTCAATATCAGTATTATTATCTTCCAAAAGCACCGCATCACGATACAAAGTAAAAAACAAAAAACTGCGAAACCTGATTCAATCACAAGGAAATTCAAAATAATTCTGCAGGAATAAAATACACGCGAAATGAGTTCCACCACGATATAAATTTCAATCAGAAATTAAACGTAGCATTAATTTAGCCGAAATAGATTCCCATCTCTTCTCGAGAGCTATTAAAGTAAATTAAGCATCGGCAGCGCGAGCGAAACCACTCGAACTCATCGACTTTTTCGGCTCTAAAAGTGCACGGGCGCGGATCCAACGACATCATTCACGCGAAGCAGGGTCGGACGGGGCCGCGCACACGCTAAACACGGACCATCTGCTTTATCGATTGACGTGGCCTTGAATAAATACTGACGCGCGCGGGTCGGCCCAATAATGAAGACTGCCGATATTCCCCGGGAACGAGGCAGCTGTCGATCCCCTTCGATCCGCGGATTGTCGCGAGTCACTGAAAAACGGACGAGCCATTTTTTTCTCACGCTGACTTGATTAGATGACGGATTATAGCACTTTTGAACGAGGCGCGAAATTCTGGCGAAAAGAGAAGATTGAAGCTTTGTAGAATTGCCCAGAGTAGGTTTTAACTATTTGATTCCGGACTCGCGGTGTTGTGAAATTAATTTTGAGAAAAATTCATTATTGTGTGTTGGAATCAGGATTATGTATATATTATATATATATAAATATATATAAATATGAATAAATATGAATAAATGAAATTCACTTCGAATAAGTGCGTATCGTCACTTCGTACGAAGACTAGTAGGTTTCAAAAAAGGTTTACTTTTATTTGCTTTTTTTAAAGCTCTGGAGTAAAGTAAACTTGTTTAAAACCTGATAAATTCGAGGTATCATTCGTATGATTCCCTAACTTTATCAGATTTTGAAAGAGTTTACTTTACTCCAGAGCTTCAAAAAAGGGAAATTGAAATAGGTCTTTTTTGAAGTCTACTAGTTTTCGTAGGAAGCCACGATATTCACTTATTCGAAGTGAATTTCACTTATTCATATTTAGAGGCTATGAGAGCTTTTTAATGAGAGAGAACAATGGTAGAAAATTAACCATCTTTTCTGATTGGTTCACTTATTTTTTTATCAGAAATCAATTGAGTATATCTGGTGAAAATTTGATCATTAGAGAATAGACTGACTATTCCGCTAATGTCGGATCTAGTATATTGACTGCCGTATTCCGATGTCATCATTTTGCCTTCACTCTGCCGTTGAAACATAATCTATAAACGGCAGTTGACGTATTTTGTTTAGAAAGTTGATCATATTTTGACCCGAAATTGTGACCAGTAATCAAGGATTCTATAGTCAGAATTTTAACCATAAATTAATCATTCACCAGAAAATCATTCATATTCTGATTAATTTATGGTTGATTTTTTCCCAGGGACGAAGTAAATTTTTCATATTGGTTACATGCCTTGCTGTAAATGTACTTTGCGATTATTAAAGCGCAGTATTCAGAGTTTTTTATCGTAAATAGAATTAATGAGATTTCCAGCTTTGCTCTTCAATCGCTCTTGAGTACCTTATGTAAATTTATTCCAGAAAAGTCCGGATAAATTTATCGCTCCGAAGTATCCGGAAAGTTCACAGTAGCGCGAGTAAATACTGGCAAATTATGTCAAAGGATTATGTTAATCTGCGGGTGGAAAACAAAGTTGGAGAAAATGAGTAAAAACGAATAAATTAGGATTGAATTACTGAATCTATACGAAGGAAAGAAAGAAACCTCATAAATATTTAAATAAGAAACTCCCTTCGTTGCCAATTTTTTTTTTTTTTTTTTTTCTAAAGACCACCACGCAAAAAAAATGCGGGGAAATATACGCGGAAACACAAAGTTAAATGGCTTTTTAATTAAATCAGCCAATTAAATTGCAACCGTTAACAAAAACGAAGCAAGCAATTAAAGTTACTCTTCGCAGTGGCCTCATATTTTCTCCACACGTTGCCCCGCAACGTCGCAAAACGATTAAATAAATAGCCTCCTGCTTTATCGCCGCCGCGAGGAAACATTAAAACCCGATAAAAATTTATCACGGGGACAGACGGGCCGTTGCATTTGAATACAAAAGAAATTAATCTTCGACTTACAAGTGTATCAAGATTCTCGGCCCAGTCGCTCGGCGAATTCAAATATCCCCGAAATACTGGAGCGGAGGAGAGCAAGAAGTGCGGACGGAGAGGAGATAAGAGCCGGCGAGTCGGAATGGGAGCGGATACGCTCCGGAAAAGAGTGAGAGGGAGATAAAGCCGCGAGGGACTGGAAGGCGAGGGGTGGTCGTATCTCCCACCGTCAGCCGGGACGAAACTGTCCGCAACAGGTACGAGCGCCATTGTGAGCCCGGGGAGGCATTGACGTGCACCTCGGCTTCGCCATGCCGTAAAATCACGGCTTGCATAATAAATAAATAAATCAGACCTAGCGACCGTGTTGCGAGGTTGACCCCATCTCGCCACTTCCTTTTTCCCAAAAAGCCTCGTTTTCCGCGAGGAGAATTATTCAGCTCGGTTTTCAGAGTCCGTTACCGATGATAATACGAAAATGCTGAGGCGAAAAGATAGATCTTCATTGATGGGCCAATTTTTATCCGAAACTGGCCATTAACTGAAAATGTACGAGAGATCATTTTGATCGACTGGAGAAAAATATGTTGATGCGTCCATTTTTATGTTATTGTACAAATACGATGAAACAGTGTACCGACATTAATATTAATATGTAGAAAAATACGAGTATATCCAGGCAAGTGGTGAAAACCGTTTCCCTTTTGAAGATTGAATCAAGTCTTATAAAATCTACAAAATAAAAAATATTGCAATATTTATACTTGTATTAATAAGTAGAAAAGGTCGAGTATAGTCAGACAAGTGGTTAAAACAGTTTTCCCTTTGAAGATTGCATCAAGGCTTATAAAATCTACAAAATAAAAAATATTGCAATATTTATACTTGTATGAATAAGTAGAAACGGCCTATTATGGTCAGACAAGCGGTTAAAACTGTTTCCCTTTGAAGATTGAATAAAGTCTTATAAAATCTACAAAATAAAAAATATTGCAAAAATATTTATACTTGTAATAATAAGTAGAAAAGGTTAAGTACAGTCAGACAAGTGGTTAAAACCGTTTCCCCTTTGAAGATTAAATCAAGTCTTATAAAATTTACTAAATAGAAAATATTGTAATATTTATACTTGTTATACTTGTTTTATTTAAGCATTAGAAGCCAGAGATAAAATTCAAGAAGTAGAAAAAGATGGGTATGGTCGGAAAAAATATTAAATCGAGTCTTATTATATAAGAAATATAGAAAATATTTTAAAATTCGGCCCTGGTATAAAGATTTATTTAAAAATTGCATCAGGACTAACATTAATAAGTAGAAAAAGACGTTTATGGTCAGACACTATTATCTTATCAAATTAAGTCATTAAATCAGTTTTATCCTTTTAATCTCCTGATCTAAAAAGTAAATAATTTAAACCAATAATAATAAGAAATAATTCACAAATAAATTTTTTGTTGGCTATTCCGAAATAGGGCCACTCAATCCAGACTACCTTCCAAAATATTCCTAATAATACAACTTTTTGATTACTTATCCTAAAAACTTAATACATTTTTAAATTGTAAATCTATTTTTAAAAAGTCTAATCTACTAAAAAAGTCTTAAAAAATGTCACATTACTTTAAACAGTTTAAAGTAAAATTTAAGCATTTAATAAGCTTATAAATTTGATTTAAAATAATTTTCAAAGGCATGAATTAAGAGGCAGTTATCTTTGAAGCCTCTGAATTATTCATCAAAGCAGCACTACTATTCATAATAACTTAAAATTATTTTAATAATCATGCATTTGCCAGTGCAAATTATTTCTTCTTTGAAGCATCACCATTGAAAGCTGATTACTCCTAATTCTCAGTGAAGTGGTTTCTCGTGTATGCAATATCCATACCAATGCGCCCAATTCTCTCAATTCAGAGATGCCGATGTTCGCGAAATGAACGTCTTACTGCTTAGCAATCCTCTTTGAGTTTAAAAAATTTTCAACCAAGATAAAGCGAACTTTTGATTAAATCATTGCAACTACTTTCGAAGTGCATTTCGAGGGTGCACATTCGGATTTAAGTTACAAGGGATCATCCACCAGTAAATTGTCTGGAGCTGTGCATCCGATAGGAGAATTTGAGGAAGACTAGTTTTGTCCAGTAAACCGAGCAATGATGTAACTTGAGGAAAAAACTTAAGTTGTTATATTACTTTTAAATAAATAAATCTCGCATTATATGATTGAGTAAAGAGTAATTCAAAATAAGAGATTTTTGATCATCTTTGTAATGCATTGTTTCCTGAAGATTAAATACAGAGTCGCCAAATTTTTTATTAAGAGAAGCTTTAATGTAAACATTTCAGTCTACATTTCAAGATTCGCTTCTCTGGTTCTTCTATGAATGTAATCAATCGATTTAACTTTCTCAAGTGTTTTAATTCGTAACTGCCTCTGGACAATCAACTTGATTAAATCTATTTAATGTGGTAATTAATATCATTCACAAGATTCTCTAAGCCGTTTAACAACAATCGTGTTTTAGATTACGTAAACAAGAAAATTATATAATCCTATTCCATGTCATTATCATTTCAGCTGTCCATTACAGTTTGAATTTCCCTTCAGAATTAATTCACGCTAAAATAATTACAACTACTCATTTTACAAATATTCTAGAAAATTGCTCCTGTTTAGTTACCGTGATTTCAGTTTACCGCATGCAATGTGGTCGACTTTCACGCGGGAACTCATAGACCGGGTTTTATTGATAGTTTCCCTAAATGGTCCATATCGGAACAAGGTCAAGAAGGGCTTGCCGTTGCCGTTCAATAATTTACCAATAGTTTCCCAATTGTTTTACCGACAGTTTCGACTCTGGCAAATTTTACTGTTGGGCTCTGTGCGTTCGGCATAAACTTCGGCATAAACTAGATACAAGAGACTCGACCCATCCCTGGTAGAAATGCACCGCAGTTTTTAGTCCGTGACTCGCCAGTTTAAAATGAATTGGTCAGTTGTCAGCGACTGGCAAGTGAAACTGACATCTATAATAAACGGCGTTTTCCACTCTTGTATTATAAAATTTTGTTCGATACTTGTGTCATAAGTGATTCCTGTACTCGTGTAAATTATAACGCACTAATATCGAAATAGTAGTTTTGGATACAAGTGAGAAAAAGTTGATTCTCTGAAGAGGGTGAGTTTAGCGCCCGAGCGAAGCGAGAATCAATTTTCACACGTGTATCGAACAATATTTTATGCAACGACGGAGACAAAAGGCCGTTTTCGTAAGCGAAGCGTGCGTAAAAGTCCCTTTTACTCACAGAGTTGCATAAATAATTGTTTCGTTATACTTTTAGTTCGTCCACTGCTTAAGTACTGGCAATCGTCTGTTAGAAACGTTATGCAGTGTACAACCCGTGTATTTCTAATTCTTTTGTTTTTTGTAAAAAGAATATACTACAGTAACCACTTTAGGTTAGAAATTATCGACGGCTAGTTAGATTATACTAATATAGGACGATATTACTGACCGAAATCGTCATGTTATTGTTTTATTAAGTAGTGTTTAGCCAGTGCCTCTTATATTCAACTGGCCAGTTACTAGTCTACTCAGTAGTTTTACTGCTCAATTTTCTACTAGGGATGGGCAGAGGGAAAAAAATAAAGAGGACACGGGATGCAATCAGCGCGGGTTGTTTATTTTTGCGAAAACGAGGATTGCACTGTTTCTGCGTTTTTGCATTGATCGGCACGATTTACAATTTTAACGTTAAATAATGAGATTTTCGTTTATCATAAAATTAAGATGCGGAACGAAATACAGCAAAATCACATAATAATTTTTATTAATTTATTTCCGAAGAATTTTCCAAATGCACGGTTGAGGTATAAAATTTTTCGATACGTGTCTGATCGCTGATGATCCATTGAACTTATAATTAGCGCGTAAACAAACGCCACTGTGCATATGTAATTTCAATCGCATAAATATGCATTACGTTAATCTGGATTTACGTTATTACAAGCCTGCGCAGTTGACGCCTCAAGTTCGGTGACGTTATAAACATAATTTAATTTTATGCATTAAATAATCTTAGTTTTCATTAAAGAATAAAACTACTAATTAATTAATAAATATTATAAACGTACTTAAGTTTTGAAATGTTATTTAATTTTGTATACCGACGAAAATTATAACCTCCTATTTCGAAAAAAAAAATGAATCGATATTCAGACTGGTACTGTGAGTAGTTTTTTAAAAATAGTCAGTACGAAATAATTAGAAAAAAAATAGAAAAAATTCGTCTAAATGTTTGTTATAACTTATATGTTTAGTTATAACGTACGTTCATTTCTGCACCGTGCTTATGATAGACAATTCGTCTAAAATAGAGCCTTTTTACGAGGGTACTTTTTGTTTTAATTTTTTTCACTCCACCCTAGTAATTATACAAAACGGAGAATAATTATATTAAAAGAGAGAACTTAAACGAAAACAGTAGTGACGTGAATCTACTAAAAGAATAACAAAACCAATTTAACGGTTTAAAAGCATTATGCATAAAAGTTCGATATTGCACGAATTATTCAAGAGTTTACTGTGTAATTGCAATCGCGTGTGGATGGGTGCTCGTCGGATTAGGGCCACCGCCCTCGTAAATTATAGTTCCGAGGACCTCGCGCCTAATTGCGCATTAACGATGCGTAGCCATCATCGTGCCACTGCCTTTCGGCCTGACGCGCGAAAGATTAACTCGAACCCAATCGCTCGATAAAACGATTAATATCTGCTTATCCGACCAATCATCGTTTTTGCGTGATTACTGCCTGGAATCTTCGTTAAACTAATTTTTTTTAATTATATCCTCGTGGGACGAGCAGAAAATTACTTCGAAGAAATATTAATACAAATTGTTAAGTTCATATTAAATATATAAAGACAATTATGTGCAGAAAAGTTTTATCAAACGTAACGAGAAAATAATTTGTTAAATATCTTACCGAAATTCTATCTATGAAGTTAGTTATTATTATACTTTTAACTTTAACCAGGTATAGAAAATGATGTAACCTAAGTTATACGTAAGTTTTCTATGGACTTAGAAATGTAAAATAGAACCATGTTATAAGCAATACGTATAAGTTTGTTAAAATTTATTGAAATCTGTTCATTGACTTTATTAGCGATACACGGTTGTAAAACTCCATGATAAACGACCGAAGAACGAAGTACCCGAAGTAACTTTTACAACTTGACTGAGGATAATTTGAATCGTAATAGAATTTTGCGCAAAATAATTTGACGATCAAATCGCAGATCAGAAAATTTAAGAAGACTCCATATAAAGCTGAGTCAGCCTATATACCCTACTGAAGACTTTAGTAGGTTAATCTTGGATGAAACGCGATGATAACCAAATTGCACAGATCATTTATACTTTTTATTAATTTTTTTTCATTAATTTTCTAATTCTTAAAATAACCAGTATATCGCACGTAACTACAGACAGATATATATCTACTCGCATCTGCTACTATGAACGAAGGTGCAAAATAATAAAGCGATTTTCTATTTTAAAATAATACATGGTATAAAATAATAAAATAATAAATGTCTTTCAGAAAGATTCTAAAGAAAACAAAGCGAATCGTATGGCTAGGAGTCATAATAATTTTACTATGCTAGTGCTCGAATTGATCGAATCGCTCGGCGATAAACTGTCAGGTATAACAAACACGACGATTATTTAAACTCTAATGTTCGCCGCGTAATTCTATCCGCACTCGGCCACATCCGTGACTTATGAATATTCAAGCTCGCGCGGACCAATACCATCGACCGCAATGCGGCGATTAAACTTTCCCGGTCGAGTGTCGAATGCATCCATCATCGGGGCACGGCCTTCGCGACTCGCGCGCCTCGCTCAAATCAATTTTGCCTTAATTATCGAAAGAGCTCCGGTGCGTTCTTCTCTTCAACAGTGCGTTTTGGACGTTCATTCAATTGCACAAATCGGAAGCCGTTTTCACTGTTGACGTGGATGAACTTATTAAGTGAAATTGAGGCTTTGGTGTGAGAGTTCATTTTGTTAACAATTCTGAAGAATTTGATCTTTTGTAACTGTACTGAAAAAAAAAAGATTAGTAATTTCAACAAAATATTTCTTTAAGGAGTTCCAAAGGAAATAGTTCATTGAATCGACTACATATTTTGAGGAAGCTATTGGATAAAGTGACTCTAGTGAATTTCCACACGGAGATTAAAAAAAAATGTGTTTAATACAATGTCTGATCATACATGTCTTTTTCTACTTCTTAATGTTAGCCACGATACAATGCTTTATTGAAACAGTATACCGGGACTAACATTTAATAAGTAGTAAAAGACATACACGGTCAGACATAATATTAAAACCCTTTTAATTTGTTGAAATCAGTCATTACCATCAACCTGTAACCAGGAAATAAAAAGATAAATTAAGATTATATCCTTTATCGAAAGTGGTCGTTTCCATCAAATTTAATTGTTTCGAATACAGTTTGTGGTGGCAGTTTAGCGAACTGTCTCTTGACACTTGATACTTCACTGCCCGAGGCGTCAGTTTTATGTTCAATTAATTCTACATGATTTTCACGAAGAACCCATTAAGAATAAAAGATACTCAGACAAAGGCATTATATTTATATTCATGCTTCATCGCCTCATCCTTCATCATCTTTAATGAATTCATCAATGATTATAAGATTTACACGTTACTTTGAGTAATAAATTTTGAACCATTTATTTATTTATTTACTTATATTAAACTGGCATAGCCTTTTACAAATAATCCTTTTAAATTTTCTTAAGTGCAAAAAATTACAAATTAAAATACAGTATTTAATCAATAACAGTTAATACATAGTAGTAAATGATCTTATCATACTATTGAAACTATTGAAAATAAAATCTTCATTGTCCAGTGCCATCGAAGCAGAGGCAAAAAGGCCCAGCGTATGATCGTAAACCGCGAAGGCACATAATTTCGAATGACGCTTAATTGATGGTACGTCAATCAAATCCGGCGGGGGATCGAATTCGGACCGTGCTGTTGAAATACCTCGAAAGGCATGCTCCAGCGTGCCATAACGTAAATATCGACCTGTCGTTGCGGTTCGAACGCGCGCGCCGAACTGACGGCTCCCAGGGACACGCGACACAGAGAGGGAAGATACAGGCCGAGCAACAGTCTGCAAGCGTGGCTGCTAAAATCGTCTGCTAGCCGGTGAAATCCGCCAGTCATGCTTTACGACTTTCATTCGGTCCCTACTCCCCTTTTTTAGATTCTCGTGGGTGACGCGTTAGAATACAATTAGTGTATCGCAATTATTTGCTCGGTGAGATTAGAAATTAATCAAATGTATACAGAAATGCTGAAAAAGTGGGGATTGAAATGGTAGAAAGTCGATGAAACCGTCTGCTAATATTGAGAAGTAGATACAGACGGTTGTGGTCAGACAATGTATCAAAATGTTTTGACGGTTCAAAAGTTTAAATCGAGTCTTATTAAATATAATAAAAAATATAGAAAACATAAATCCTTTGTCTCTGGTTTTATTATACCAGGGTTAGTATTAATAAGTAGAAAAATGCGTGTATGATCAGACAGTATACGAAAAACATTTTCAATCGAATTATTGAATATAAAAAATATAGAAAAAATTTAAAAATTTAACCCTGTTATAATATTTTATTCAATCATTACAAGAAGGCTAATATAAATAAGTAGAAACAGGTGGGTATAGTCAGCCATGCCATTAAAACATTCGTAATTTGTACAGAATTAAATCAGTCATTTAATCAAGACTTATTAAAAGTAAGCTTTCAGAAAAATAAAACAAAACGTAAACCTTGTACAAAGGGAAACACACTAAGAAGTAGAAAAATACGTGTATGGTCAGACCCACTATTATCTTATCAAGCCAAGTCATTAAATCAAGTTTTCTTTTTCTTTTAAGAATCTCCCTCTCGGAAAAATAAATAATTTGAACCAATACTGATAAAAAAAATTCACAAAATAATTCTCTCTGGTTATTCTCTCTTCACACGCTTTCGCCTCGCTTATCATTTCCCTTCACCCCACGTAATGCAGGAGTCCTCATCATCACTGTAGCGCACCCACGTAATCCAACGCGTGGCTTTGGCGACACGTGCGGGGCGAACGACCCGAAAAAGCTCACCTTTACTTCAGACACAGCTGCTTTTTTTGGCACATATAAGGCTGGAACATGACATGTCGATTTTCCATCTTTTTTCTCAATGGATATGAAGAGGATGCTATTTTTAGAGGCTCTTGAGAGCGTGCGAAAATCTTCATTTAATTCGACTATCTTCTATCCTCCATTATTAAGAATACATTTATGGATTTTTAATGTGATCTGCAGAACAGATATAAAAAGTAATTGATCAATTTAAAAAAAAAAAAAAAAAACAATTCCATTTTCTATCACCGTTCTAATGATCAGCTATACCCTAAAATAAAGCTCTCCATTCGTTGGCTATAAATAATAGGATACTCCTTAACAAAATAGCAATTTTATTCCCTCCTCTTTATGCATTCTAAAAGCACATTTCCAGCCTCGTCACAATCTCGCCGCTTTAACGACGCCTCTCATTTTTACCTATTCTTCCTTGGCGAAGGCCGCGGCGGTTTTATCGACACGCGCATTTCCTTTTATTCGTTATTTACAGTGCGCGCTTTACGTGCGCCTATTTTCTCATTCAGCAGCATCTCCAGCTCCCGTGGCGAGCGGCCGATACTCGGCATATTGAAAATTTCCCCGCTCCCCGTTTCTTTCCGATCTTCATTCCGGAATAGTTTGAATAACAAGGGTGCGCCTCCTTTGCGTCGTGCGCCCCGCTCGATATGGGCGCGAGCCGCAATCGCCCGGCGCCGCAACGCCCACGCCTCGATGTGGAATTACAAAGCTGCTGAGTTGTTTATAAACAAACTCGGCAACTGAACAACTTACTGGCGGCTTGCAATTTTAAACTTTTAACGATGCCAAGATGTACTTTTTATTTTAACAAGGGAAATTTGTGTTATCGTTTCTTTTTTTTCGATGCTGTTTCGAAAAACAAAAAATGAATAGTGAATCTTTACTGACAAAAAGACAATTTAACGATTTAACGAGATTCGTTAAACAGTTATGAAGTGTGCTCGGTTTTACAATTAATAAATGCTTAAAAACTGATTTGTCATTTTCTATTTGTTAAGACAGAGCGATTAAATATTTATTTAATTGCGACGTAGAATTCAACTTCTTGGCGATTGATAAACTGTATTAGATTTATTCTGAAATGTCGACAATGTCATGCAGATCAACTTCTATGAATAATTCTTATTGAGGAGTTTCTGGAATCGCTGAATTCATCATGCCAGATTCAAGGGCTTTGCAAGGTCAACTTTGTTGTTGTTTTTTTCGAGTGTTTTATAAAATTCAGAGAGAAAATTAGATCCCGAAAATAATAATATATTACTCTAAATGTACCTATTACAAGAAACTTCTTTCGTGCCTATGCATTTATTATTTATAAATCTAAATTAATGAAATGATAATTAGATCCTGCAATGTATGCGATGATCAAAATACGCTTTTAATGTTCTGACTCATTCTATTTTTTCCCTGCACAATTGCATTATAAAACAAAATTATTAGTATTCTATTAACTTGAAATTCTTTGGATCACTCCTTTAAATCCAATTGATCGTAAAATTTAAAATACGGTTCACTATATAGTACAAGAAGAAAATAAAAGTCACAACTAAGAAATAAAAGTCCACGCTTAGTTTACTCAATAAGTGCAAAAAAAAGTGTTTATCCGCGTAGTAAAAAGTGATCGGACAGTATTCAAGAACAATCGAGCAAGTCAGCAGAGGTAGAAAAAAAAAATAAAAATAAAAAGCTGACTTCTAAGATTTCTATCTGCCCTGGTTCTTGCTCGCACCTAATAGAATCCTACGGAGAGGGACCCGCAGTGCTTGATTGTCCTTGGTCTAGCCGCGGTTAATTAAATCTAGTAATTCTCCCACCTGACATGCGACTTTCTTCGTCTCTATTCGATCCAGCGATTTCTCCTGGACTCCTAATTTCCGTACAAAAGTTTCGATGGATATTTCTTTTTCTTATTGCTTACCTTTAAATTTTGTTCATTTCAAATTCATTTTTAATTAGATTTCAACCAGTCGACTACATTACTATGACTATTTTTATGCAAGTTCATCTTTCTCCTCACACATCCAAAATTGTTCTTTGTCGAAATAAAACTGCTTACTCTACTCTTCTTCTGCTTACTTACTCTATTTCTTATTGCAAAAAAAAAAAAAAATGCATAACGATCGTATCAGGCCGATTGCATTGTCTTCAAAAATTCCCTTTTATCTGTCAAAGGAAAATTCGCCCTCTCGTCTACTTTAATTTTCGCCTCTATTCCCTTCCCGATCGCCTTGACGACACGTATCTCAGTAATCCCCGCGTGCCCCCGAGCGATATCGCCCGACCTCGCCCCCGTCTCATCGGATTCTTCCGTCCCTCGTCGCGACGGCGACGATGCGTTACGGCCGCTCCGCTTCGTGGAAATTGCACGCACCACTCGATACGCGGTCTTCCTTAGTAAGAGACTAAATAGAGACTTATTTTCATGCGTCGCGGACTTTGTGGTCGTGAACTCCGTGATTATCCTGAACACCTCGTAAGTAAAAGCTTTAGCGGATCTTATGTCAATTCCCGAGCCGTCAGGACCTTATTTGGTACACGAAACAACATTATTCCAGTACTTCCAAGTGATAAGGTATCGTAGCTTTTATTTAGAAAGAAAACAAAAATTCGTTGATAATTCAATGGTATGTGGTTTCCTCAAATAGAATATACTGTTATCATTCATTAAATTTTCTTTCTATTATCAGAAAGAAAATTAAACAATGGAAATATACGAAGTGCACGTACATTCCTCCGCTGTCACTAATTGCGGGAATAAACGCTAATAATAATTAAGTTTAAAAACTGTTAAAAACGGTATGATTATTTTCACCGTACGAATATTCTAGTATCCGTATTTGAAGTGAAAATTTATATTTTCAAAGATTTTTTTTTGTGTATGAATAAATAAAAATATCCACGGGCTATATATTTGTATTCGCCATTAAAATATTCATGAGATTTGTAGAATGTCATTGTAAAAATGCTATGAAAAACATTTCACCTTGTTCTGTAGAATAATGCAGCTGTAGTAATTTTTATTTTTGTATAATAATAAAGCAATAGTAGTGTCAAAAAAAAATTATATATGTGATTGTTAAATAACATAGTAATTTAATCATCAGTTTTTTAACTATTTTTTATTTATTTTTTTTTTTTATATTTTAACCATCAGTTTTTTTTATTATTATTATTATTTTTTTTATAGTAGCAGTAAGGCCCAGCTCATTATTATATAGAGAGACAAAATAAATAAAATCGCACAAGTGTCACGAGTATAATGTAAAATAATGAAAAATTCAGTAGCTTGCAGGGGTCTTGAGTTACACTTTTCCGCATTTTTCATCGGCGCTGCGCAATAAAACCACAGAAAGAATACAGTTGTATAAAGAAACAAGCAGAGCCTGAACCGCCGATGTGCGCAATGCAATAATAAGCAAGAAATTCCGAGATAAAAGAACCGAGGGTGGTACATTATGCAAATGGAGACTCGGCTTTTTTTTTACATTCTATGAGTTTATAATGAAAGTTTGCAAGGTTTCGAAGAATTGAATTCGTTAAAAATAATATATTATCTTAGAATTCATAGAGTATTATTTAGGAGATGATTCACCAGATTAGATAAAAAAATTTTGCTATAAAATCGATATAAAATATATTTCAAATAGATGATGACTATCGAATTCTGTTTTAATTATTTTAAAAATCCATCATTCGTTTAACAATGTTAAAGAGACGATTTGGTACATTGATGTATCGCATTCTCCTCTATGGTACACTGAGAAAAAAATATAGTAACAGTTACTAGAAAGTTACTAGATTTTCTAGTAACATATGGCGCACACTAGAA
>JAWWEN010027545.1:0-16451 GCA_035582955.1 Sycophila texana | reverse complement strand
GTGTGTGTGTGTGTGTGTGTGTGTGTGTGTGTGTGTGTGTGTGTGTGTGTGTGTGTGCGCGCGCGCGCGCGCGCGTGTTTTATATATAGGTACATTTTTA
Source organism: Sycophila texana (assembly GCA_035582955.1). Lineage (NCBI taxonomy): Eukaryota > Metazoa > Arthropoda > Insecta > Hymenoptera > Eurytomidae > Sycophila > Sycophila texana. Next base: position 16,351 of record JAWWEN010027545.1, on the reverse strand, counting down.
AATAAACATATACATTTTATATTTTTTTTTTTGTATTTTGGGAGAATTTTTGTGCGGTAGCAATCAATCGTGGCATTAAGGACAGCTCTTCTTGAATTTTTATGAATTACAGCCGATGGATACTTGATACGCCGAATTATTGCCTTTTTGGAGTATAGGGGTGGGCCTATATTCAAAATTAATCGTGGCGAAAACGCAGCTTCTTCTTTCTTTTTATTTTATGGTGGCGCCTTTCAAGACACGGTTCTTATTTATTTTTTTCTTTTTTTTTCAGATTTTATGGCGTGAGGCTTCTAATATGGCTGTTTTTATTATTTTTATTGAGTGGTCTTTATTTATTACGACACAAAAGCAATAAATTTGTGAGCAAATTCGTCCGTGGTTGGTTTCTTCATGGGAATGGGACATTTTTTATACTGACGAGAACAAGTTTTTTCAGTAAAATAAATTCGTGGCTGTTTTATAAATAATGAAACAAAAGATTACATAATGACGAAGAACACAGACGGCGAAATCTTAAATCTTTTTCTAATGCAATTTCTTGTGAAAGTATAAGAATAGACAAGTCTCAGAAACCCTACAATTTGCATCTATCTTTATGAAAGAATGAAAAAAAAATTAAAGGGGAATACCGAAATAAATCAATATTCTAAAATCAAGTTAATTTTGTTTATGCGACTTGCATAATTGACAGCCATGCGCCGATTTTTATTACACGTGCAAAAAAATAATGTTACGAAACGAGCGTTTAATTCTAAATTGCATGCACTCTACATGACAAAACTTTTTTCTCTTTCTCTTTCGCTCTTTCTCTCTGTTACACTCTCATTTTATCTCTCTCTCTCTTTTTTCTCTCTCATTCGCATATAACGGCGAGCGAAAAAAAAATTTTTATCGGAACATGACGATCGCGAACTACCGAAAAAAAAAATCGAACTCTCGCCTCGAAATTCACAGTGCAATTACACTCGGGGACTGCGCGGGCCGAGCGAGCGCGCGGTAGAGTGCTGTAAGTGTATGCCTCCCGCAATCGCGCGACCGCAGGTTAATCCGGCGTTTAAACTGTCACGCGATGGTCGCTGCCGCACGACTTCCCCTCTTTTCTCTTTCGACCGGCGGCCGTCGTAAGAAAATAGTTCCGCTGGTGCCGCGTTTCAAGCCCCGGCGGCACTTCGCTCTGTTTACCGGAGGTTAATAAGAACCCGCGGCGCGCGCGCGCGCGCGCCCGCCCCAGGATTTATGAATGGCTCGACGGGGTCAGGGTAATTAAGCGCGAGGGGAGGAGAGAAAGTTTGAATTCTGTGGGCGTCGACACGCAATGAAATTCGTTCAATCGTGCCTTATTTTCATATCCCCCCGGCGAGCGGGAGCCTTCGGAGGAATGTAAATACACGAAGATTCGCGGTGGCGACGAGACGCGTCTGCTGAGATAATGCTAAACGATTTTCGTAACTCGTGTTGTGACATTTTTTTCTTTTTTGTTTATGCTGGTATTATCGTCGATATGACTTGACTTGGTTGTGTAATGCATTGAGTAGAGTAAGCTGAGATTTTGCTTGATTGTTTATTTATTTCATTCGACGGACTAAAAAAGTGATGTTTAATACAATGATATGATAATTGTAGCTACAATAAAGTAAACTCAACATTTATTAAATACTTAAAAACTAAAGATAAAAGAACCGAAGGTATGAAATGAATTTTTTAAACTGTTCCATAGAATGTTATTATAGATGAAATACTTTTTTATTTATTTAGTTATTTACTTGATACATTAAATAGATTATTTAGCTTTACGTAACAAAACAATAATAAAATACAAAATAAAGTATTTCTAAAATCTTCAATAATATGAAAATGCAGCGCCTTCTTGAATCCTACTATATTACATTATCAATATACTTAGAAAATATTTGGGGTTACTGTTTTTATGCGCAGTTTTTAAGTACGATAACAGACAAATATTTGGGAGTGAAAATAAATATGTATCTGATTATTTTTGTGTGTGTAACTTAAAAAATATTCATACAACTAACTTTCATGCATCTTACAAAATAAATATTACAAAGAAAATACTTTTTTTTTTTAAAGTAAAAAATTATACAGTTCAAGATTGTAAAATTTAGAATAACGAGAAGAAATTTTCAGTATATCTATTTGAATCGCAGAAAATTTTATATTAAACTTTACTTTGTAATTTATACTTTACCGTTTTTAAAGTATAGCCTTTGAGTACTATGAAAAATTGTAATAATTTCCTCAAAATTTATTAAGTTAAGGAGTATGCCAAAAAATCCAGTAGTCCTTAAAATTAAAAAAAAAGTTATTCGAACTGTTTTTGCCATTAATATAAACAAGCGTCAAATTGAAAGTAGAACGATTCATCATCATTTCATAAGGTTGGAAAATTAAAACTCATCTCAAAAAAATTGAATAGCCGCTCGTCAAACAACGCGTTTGTTTAGCAGGAGAAACGAGCGGAAAAAAGGAATTTCCGATTGCATTCCATTAGCATTGCCGCGCCACTGTCGCGTATTGAATTTCTCGGAGAATTATGTGTCGCCATAAAAATTCGCATCAGGTGATTTCGTCATTATTGTCGCGCATATCACACCTATAGATATCTACGTATAAAACCAGCAACCGAGAGAAATCGATTTTTCTCCCCCCCCTCCCCCCCTCACTCTCTCTCTCTCTCTCTCTCTCTCTCTCTCTCTCTCTCTCTCGCTGCCGTCTACGTAGAAAGTGAGAACCTCTCGTGCAATCCACGGGAATTTGCACTTCTCAAAAATTTCTCTTTTGTATCGATAGAAAGAGCGAGAGGATCACCTTTGCTTCCAATTCCTTTTTCACCTCGAAAATGCAAAGAGTCTCGTAAATTAGGACGGAATTGTATCCTTTTAAACGAGAGTCGAGAGTGTGGCATGAATCAGCGAGAAGTGAGTTTTCTTAAGGAGATTTCTATTTCCTTTTCCGGAGCTAGAGAACGCATTAGCTCTCGTATGAGGCGCACATATTTGGTATAAAATCGTGCCACTGTTAGTAGCACTTGAAATGTACTTTCGCTACTGTGCGGGCCATTATGAATTAAGATAACCATTTACAGTTACTTCAGGTTCTTTTATCGTGGATTTTGTATAATGAAAACTAATGTTATATCAATGAAAAAATTATTATTTAAAAATGAATTAAAACACAATGTACATTGAAATGTACATAATAATTTGTCGAAATCAGTCAAAAAATAAAATAGTCATAAATTTTGTGGCAATATTCATGGAATTTTTGCAGTATAAATAAAAATTCAAATCTGAAAGGGTTAAACAAAAATCTGTGCTATAATTATATAGAAGATTATTTGCGGCAATTTGAATTGCGTTTATTTCTCTGTTGAAAACCGTCCGGCGCGACAGTTAGTAAATTGACATTGTTGATAACAGGATGAAAAGTCACTACTATTAAATTATTGCAATTGTAAACATCACAATCACTCATACGGCTGACGTGAAGAAGATAGATATTTCAAGTTAAATGCACTTTCTTAATTAATCCGCAAATCTTTTCTTCAAATACTTATATGTAACAATAATATTTAACTTTTTATTCATATTTATATAATATAAATTTTAAAAGATAGATTTAAGCAATTGGCTGCAGCAAAAATGTATCGAAAAATGTTTAGACAAAAGCTAGAATTATTAGTGAATTACTTTTTAATAGTTAGAAACAAAATCTCAAAAATGTTATTCAGTTTTCAAATTTAATAATTATGTAAAAAATTATTTTAAAGATTATTTAGTTAAAGTAAAGGTCAAATGGTCAATTCAAAAGATAAATTCTACAAGTTTGTCAATACTACGTTTTTGTATGTATGTATTTATTTAAGGAATCAAAGCAGTACAGAACGTGTTTCCTGCAATCCTGACTAGAAATTTATAACTTCGTTTGAGCTATTTTTCAGAAAATGCAGAGACAAGAGAGTAAATAAGCTTTAAACGATTCATTTAGTGAAATAAAATTCAAAATGAGCACTCTGTTCAATATTCATACATTTATTCATTAATTCAATAGCTTGAACTATTTTTATCCATCTAACGGGAGTGTGTATCCGTTAGATGCAGTAAATTAAATACAATTAAGAAACTATATGAATAATAGGCTATTACCTAAAGTGGTACGTAAATATCGTTAAAACAATTATATTTGTTAACAAATAGTACAAAACTAAACCTAACGTACTATATTTTTTATTATTATTTAATGTCTCCACATTGATGCTCCTTCCATTTGGTGCTAAACGGCGACGGAAGTCTACGATGTGTTTGTGAACCCAAAAACGTTCTACATAAAAGAAAATGAAAAATCAAAGTAAGAAATATTACACGCAATTTAGTTCCAGCATTGTTTTTGCTTAAATGTGGAATGTTGAAGAGACATTTATACTACTTTTTGCAATCATTTTACGAACGAGTATTACATAAAATAACAATTTTTAGAATAAAATATAGCAATTTTTACTATGATTATGTAAATTTTATTTTATTTTTATTATTACAAATGGATTAAGATTTCTTACAAAATCGTGTAAATAGAATTAATATAGAATTCAAGAAATAATAAAACTAAACTTAAACACTAAAATTACAATTTTAAATTTATCGAGGGATATATAGAGAATTTACAATTTAAAACTACAATTGCCCAAGATATTTTTGAAAAGAAAAGAGATCAGGCAATCGCATAATAATAAATCACAATTTACTTATCTATCATGTAACAGTGAATCATCCCATACATTATCGAAATATTTGAAGTTCCAACGACAATTCCATTGCCCTTATCAAAATCTATAATACACCGAGATAAACATCATCGACTGTCAAATTATCAACTCAACTCGTTAATTCGCGCAAAGAAATTCGAAACGAGCATCATCGCCACATAAAGTTTGATCTCGAGATTGACGAGCTTGGCGAGGCGTGTGGCCGCACCGCACGACGCGCGTCGCAGCCGCAAGAGAAAATGCATTCGATTAAATCAAGCGGCCGCCGCGATGTGTGTAGCGGCACGCCGACCCCATATTTAGGATATTCGTGGCCAGCGTTGACGAGGCGCACGGCCGCACCGGACATTTCGGCCTTTCGCCGGCAACCGACACTCCTGCCTCTTCGCACATATGACCCGGAGATTTTCCTTTCCGACACCCGTGGCCCTCCTCCATCCTCCCGCAGGCGGTGGTCATCCCCACCGACGACGTCACCCTTCTCCCCGACTGGCGCTTTAGGAAGCCAGTTAAACGCGCCCGGCCATTATTCATTCTTTATCGCTGAGAAAAACGTTGTAGTAAAATTTACTAGAATTGTGGCAAAAGTTACTATAAGTTATAGTAACGATGGGATATACTCGAATTTAACAAAAATTGCTATGAATTATTGAAAATTTTGAATGAAATATGAGAATGTAGCAAATTTTACTGAAAATTCTCTCTTAAAAAGTGACGGCAGGATGTTGTGAAGCATTTAAAAACGTGATTTAATTAGCGCACGGGCATATCGTCGGGTCATTCGAACAAAGGGACACCTCGTTTTCACATCGAAAAAAGAGACAACTAAATTTTGACGCGGAAAAAGGTGACACGTCGTTTTAACGTTCAAAAAAGTGACACGTCGTAGATCCTGAGCATACTGATCATTCACAAGTCAGAAAAGCAACAATTTTAAACTATAGCTTGGATAGCTTGGCTGAAATAAATATTTTAAACCAATTTTTGGACTAATCGAAACATTATGAATAAAATACATATCGTAAAATACATCATGGACTTTATAGAACTTAATGAAAAATATAAAATCATGACAATTATTAATTGCATTTTTTCCTCTAATTTTTAGCAAGGTTTATTCAATAGATTGTAAACATTATTAGAAATTACTATAATTATTGCATAATTCATAGTAAAATTCCGTGAAGATCGAGTATATCTCTCATCTACTATAAATATATTTATTACTGTAATTTTTACTATATAATAATTTGAACTAAACATTTTTCCCATTGCATTATAATTATAAAAATAACTATGCTCTTGTTCTTTTTTTCCTTCTTTTTCGTTCTGTTTTGTTTATTCAATGTGCCACGGCGAAGGCGCGCGAAACTTTTGTTTGCTCAATTTTCACCTCGATCGCTGACCTCACCTCGCGAGTAATTGTGTTATCGCGCGATCCTTTTTCCGATGTTTGAACACGTCATGAGAAACACGCGATACACATCTTACCACGAGAGAGGGGGAGCTTTTGAGTGTGCGGTGTGTATCGTCTTTTACAATTGACAAATTGGCTGTTGAAATTACTTGTTGAATAATAAATATTGCCGAGGTGTGTCGCGCAGAAGTAATGATGTTTTAAAAAGCTGATGAAGCTTATTATTGTAAAGCGAACGAATTATTCTACAACATAGTTGTATTGGAATGACGTTGTTGTTAGCTTGAAGGCGTTTGCCAATCTTCAAAAGGATTCGGTATGAGAAAATACACATTAGATGGTCTTACAATTTCAGAATTTTTGAAAGATGTAAAAGAAGATTGCCAGGTTGATTAGTATTTTTTTTTTATCTTTAAATGTTCTCAGTTTAGTGTAATTATTTTACATCGGCTAATTGATTAAGTGAGTTCTTTAAAATGTATTAAAAAATCAGACAGCAATAAAGCATGACTCAATTTAGAAACATTATTTCTTGCAGAAAAATTTGTATATGGTGGTACATATGTATATTCATTTTTAAGCATTAACTAACTTCATTAATATTCTCTTTTTCGTGCTTTTTTGACTCACGAGTTGAGTTACCTTAAGTAACAAAGATTCAAAACTACGTTTAGAGAAAGGCCAAGGATTCACTTTTGTTTCTTTAATAGGAACTATATTTACCCCTTTAGTTGCCAAAATGTTTATATTTATTGCAATCAATAAGAAACCTCATACCGCCGCTCTTATATCTGACACATTAGAAAACGTAAGATTTGATGGTATTTTTGGAACTGGATTATAACTTGCACACAGGGTCAATATGAATTAAACACTAACTTAATGAGCACATTTACATTTATTCACTATAAGGTAACCGATGTCGAGACTCACATGTTAGCACCTTGGTGGTCGAATCAAGAAAGAAGTCTCTTTACACTTTTAGAACAATTACAATTATATAGATGACTCTAGCAGTTAACATAAGTAATAGGTGTACAAATACTATAGAAAAACGCGAAATACAATTAGTCTATTTAAATTATTAATTGAATCAATATAAAATCTCTTTACAAAAGATATCAAACTACAATAAATTCAAGTAATGATTTTTCAGTTATCGCTGCGTAAATCTTTTACTCGTAAAAACATTGAAAAATACTGTACATCGCTGACTTGGTCTGGTATTTGCACGACTCATTGCGAATGCAAACTAACCCCGAGTGAACCGGTCAAACGTCGTTTTACAACATTTTTCTTCCGCCCATAACAAAATACACCTTGCGCAGGTGCCTCAGAATCGCAAAGAAAAAGGGGGAACACGGCTCGTCGAAAATAAAAGAAGCGCAATGCAATGCACATTCAAGTGGTAACGGAGCAACAAAAGTATACAAAAAAAAAAAAGAAAGCGAGCTTCGGGCCATGCCACGGCGCACAACATAATAAAACACAACAATTGTAACCTCCAATCAGAAGATATTATCAAGGTGAATTTATTCTATTCACTTCTTTAGTGATTCTTCGGTAAAGGAATAACTCAAAAAGTACATTGAATACGTAGCCTGGTACCAAAGACTCTAGGCGTACCAGACCTCTGGATCACGAATTTCGCTAAAACAATGGAAGATGTTTTTACATATATAAAAATGAAAGAAGTTAAAATTTTAGAGCCTACCTCCTATTAGTTTCTAAACTGAAAGGCAAAGTAGTGGTCTTTAATATGATAATATGATAATTGAATTTAAAAGAAAGTAACTTGAGGGCCTAAATAAAGCGACTAAATCGGTAAGATCATCAAATTATTAACTTTCTTTTTTTACAGAATTCAAAATACAGGTATAACGGGTTGGTTAAGGTAGCAATCCGTCGAGGGTCACAACTCAAGAAAGTCTTGAATTTAAAATATGTTATAAATAAGATATTGCTCTTTTAATTGATTCTTGACAAAATTATCATATCGGTACTATTTTTGGAAATATGAGTGTTTTAAATTGGCATTTTTATGCAGGAGATTTCCGTTTGTAATGGGATCTTCGTTTTCAAATGACATTTTATATACTTTAACAAATCAGGGTAGCAGTAAAAAAAATACTTACATAAACTTTAAAAATTCGTGAATTTTATTCCATTAAAAAATGTATGCCTATCGGATTGATTCAAGCAATGCTATAAGTTATAAAATATTTTTCGCATAAAAATATAACCTATAGGTTATATCCTCTACATAATGTGCAAGCTCCGCGACTTGGCAACGTTGCAATCAGTGATAGGGTTCATTTGACTTATGAGGTCACGGCATTGCTACCTTAATATGAATAAACTCAGGATATTTACATCTGACATTAGAAACTTGTAACACGTTCCTAAAATCGTGAATTCACTTCAACATGTTGACACTGTAGTACTTAAATACTCCTTTGTAGTTGGGCGATTCCACGGACTTCGTCAAACTGGGGTTCCAAAACTAAAAAAAAACATTGGGAGCACACCTGCATACCCCAAAATGAAAAAAAAAATCATAAACATGGATTATCGATTGCCAAACTTTTTTGCCGGACATTATATCTAAAATATCTATAGCGATTTTTCGCTTTTTTAAAGAATTCTTCATCTCACTGAGGCAATCGGAATTTCTCTCATTTCGAAGTTTTCTTTGACCTCTGTAGTCAAAAAGTTACTTCATAAAAAAAGATACTTTTATAAAAAATAGTATATTACGCACCTAGGGAGGAAAAACAAAGAATGTCTCAGATCGCATGTAAATTGTCGCCCGAGGCGAAGCCGAGTCCACTGATTTCTGCAGTGAATTCATGTTGGGGTACACCTTAGGAGTGTTCTAAAATTTTTTTTAGTTTTGGTACCCTAGGTGTTTGACAAAGTCTGTGGAATCGCATAATTGTGAAAATAAAAGTTGAACGATAATTCAATTTGAACGCTAATAACCTAAGTTATATGCTGAATACAGTATTGCCGCGAGTAATCACATAAATACTACTTGAATAAGTAGATTAAGTCAGCCTTACTTTACAAACCTTACTCACATGCATCAATAATTAGAATTACCGAAACATCCCGTGGATATAACCGAACTTTTTTTCAGTGCATCTCTCACGGTTTCTGCGAAATCTGTAATCCTGATCCAGAGGTCTGACACTCTCCTAATAAGTCAATAAAAAACAAAAATATAACACAATAAAATACAGAGAAGACACAAGGCACATAAGAGAGGCTCGGTATGCAGGCGCCTGGCGAGATTTACCGTTTTGCGCGTGTGCGCGGGCATATGACTTCCGGTCTCTCTCGTGGGAGGTAGAAGCGGCGCCCTTCGCCGAGTCCCTGTGTGCGGCGCGCCGTTTACGAGGGAAAGCGCGGAGCTGGACTGAAACCGGCCAGCAGCCCGATCACTGCCTGGCCACAGCGCCGGGACATCCTTCCCCCCCGCGTGGCTCGTCGCCCTCTACCTCTTTACCTTGGGTCCAGGCGCTAAAACTCGCTCTCTTTCTCTCTTCCGGACCCGACTGCGTTTGCTCTCTGTCGCTGCTCGTGTGCCGTCGCCGCCGCCTCCTGCGGGAGGATCCCTGCACTCGACGCACTTCCCCCTATAAAACACTGCCCGTCACCACTTCCCGGAATCTCGGCGGCGACCCACTGCTTCCGCAGTGCATTCTATTTTACTTCGAGGCTCTGCTTGACACTCCCTCGGCTAATGTTGTTGTCACACACTTTGTACCACCGGCAATCGCCGTTTGTTTCTCGTATCAAAATGCTATTCAAAACATTCCGGAAGAAATAACATGCACTGAGTGTATACAACTCGATGCTCTTTTTTTTATTCGTTAGGACGCGGACGGGAGAGAGACACCCTGTAATATAACCTCCCGCGTCTCCCAGTGAGATACGCACAGGCGATATGTGGAGCGGTAGGTGGATATCAGGCCATGGAGAGCTCGCGGATCACTCGCGGATGTTTCGGACACGCGCACACTTGGCGGTGAGGCTGCACGAGGCCGCGCGCGGACGTAACGCGCCGACGAGTGGCGTTGCGAGACTGAGGAGCCGCCGGCGCGCTGCGCCGCCTCAAACTGACAGGTGACTCGGAGCCGCCGCCACCGGCTACGCGCGCGCATACCTTGCGTACGTGTGTGTGTATGTACAGGCTGTGTCCCGGATTTTCGAACGCCGAACGCTCAACGGCATCTAGCGGCAAAGGCCACTCCCTCTTTTCGTCGTTTACGTTTACCAGTTATCCAGTGCTGTTATGAAAGGTCTCTTATACTCTTCTATAGCTTATAGAGTTTTATAAGTTGTTGTCTTATTTGTTAGCGCATGTAATTTGCAGTTTGGGCTTCTCTGATATCGATACTTAAGAAATTTTTAATTGATATTAGAAAGTGTTTTTTAGTTCATTAAATTGTATTGTTTCCCTTTGATTCTACAGGAATTACATTACTTTATAACTCATTTTTTATAAGAAAGTTGTCTTTTTTTTATGAGTAATCGAATAAAATTGATTAGAATAGGGAGCCTCGACTACAAAAATAGTTATTAAAGATTTTGTAAATATTGAGGGTGGTCCTGCTAACGAAAATCAGCCTTTTCAGCCCCTTTGCACGGTTTCCGAGCGATCATTTTTTATCAGAAAGTTGTCTTTTTTTATGAGTAATCGAATAGAATTGATTAGAATAGGGAGCCTCGACTGCAAAAATAGTTATTAAAGATTTTGTAAATATCGAAGGTGGTCCTGCTAACGAAAATAAGCCTTTTCAGCCCCTTTGCACGGTTTCCGAGCGATCACCGTATTTATATAACACCTATACATGAAAAACAATTACATAATAAACAATTAAAAATGTTTCGTGGATTCCTCATTAAACTTCGACGCTGAACTTTCCCCTCACAACTCCGCTCTAATAAAATAAACGAGACACAAAGTTAAACTATTATCTAATACTAGAAGCCAGCTGAAATTTCATTCTCCGGTGCGGTGAAAACAATTTCCAACAAATAAGTCGCGCAACTCCCTCTAATTCTCGCGGCCGATCACGTAGAGCAATCCAGCGTCAGGAGCTCGCTAATGACTCAGCAACTACCGGCCATGAATGGAAATCCACCTCCGCCCGCCAATCATATCCCTCTTCCTTCAACCCCCTACCCCCTCCACCCCACCCCCACTTCTCACCTCACGACTGCTGAAGGGAGGGGAGGGGGATAGAAAGAAAGCTCGCAGCAGCCTTCTTACGGTCGCGTCGGAAAAGAAGCTCCGTCGCTAATTGAACGCGCCGCCGGCGAGTTTCACGCGAGCGGCCCGCATCCCCGGCGAGGTATTCCCGGGAGGATGTCGGGCTAATCTCAACACAATCTCCTACTCGTCCGTCGCTCTCTCTCTCTCTCTCTCTCTCTCCTCCTACTGCCTCCCCCTACTGCCTCCCCCAGAGATCACTCCAATTAAGGATTAATTCACTCGGATGAATTCGTCCGTCTCCTTTGCTTTTCGTCCGTCCGAGTGTATACTTTTCTTTTCTCACGTGGCGACTTTACGCGACTCCTTGCACACCGGAGAGAGAGAGAGAGTCGACCGCCGGTCCCGCGGGCCCTCTCGTATATCTCGCGGCAACGCGAAGACCCTCGGTGGTACTACATCTTTCCCGCGAGGTGTCTTATTTGATGTCCGCGGGAGAAATTTTTTCGAGATATTCTTTTCTTTATTATTTCGGCTGTTTATTCGAGGAGACATTTATCAAGTCACAATTGTAGCGAACTGTTAATATTTTTCTTTTATTTTTGCTGACTTAACGGAGTCTGATGCCTTCAAAATTTGTCTTTAGTCCTTTAATGCCAGACTCCTTGTTCTTACCTGAATATAATTTAAAAAAAAAAAAAAAGAACAAAGAGTCAGCGCGAGAAAGAAGAAACTAAGAAAAACGCAAGAATTTGCTTTGTACGCAGAAGTTAAACTTATGCCTTCCCTTCCCGTGAAAATAAAGAAAGCGAAGAATCGCGACGGCGCTCTTACTCTTAGAGTTTTCCGCCTGTCGAATCATAATTTAATTCGCGCTTCCATAATAACGGGAGGAAGAGGGGAAGCGCCGCCGGAAAAAGGGACGAGGCGTGCTGCGGAGGATTTATCGGGTAGACGTCGATGTGCATTAGAGTTGCAAAAGACGCAGCGCTGGGGCGCGCGACGATATCGAAGCGTAAAAATTATCAGGTACAGTGTCTTAAAACACTATTATAGTGTCTTAAAACACTATAATAGTGTCTTAAAACACTATAACAGTATCTTAAGACACAATGATACTGTTCTCACATGAGAGTGATGACTTTCTTTAGTAAATTTACTAAAATTGATTATAGAATAGGGAGCCTCGACTGCAAAAATTATTATTGGTGATGGCACCTTTCCCAACTCGGGCTCCGAGATGGCACCTTTCCGAACTCGGACTCCGAGATGGCACTTTCTTGCTCCAGACCGGCAATATGAATTTCTGAAGAAATTTTTCATTTTTTCCCCGAATTATATAATGATTTCCACATAGATTCTTCGGAGATTTCACATGGATTTCAGATGGATTTCTACTTCGATTTTAACAGGTGATTTTCAATAGGGAAAATTTCAAATTTTACTATAGGGAATTCTAATGAAATAATTTGCTAATCATTTGAATTAAAATATCAAAACTCATTCATAAAGTAAATTTGTCCTTCAATTAGTAAAGATTATAACGAATTTGAATGGAATATTTTTCTCCGTGTTGTCGTTCTCTGATTATTTCAAAATCTTTCATATAAAGCTTCAATGTGAACCGCTGCTATTCATAAGTACCAGAAGATAATCGAGGTTTAACTATTTGATTAACGTAACTTCTTATATTAATAGCCAAGGTTTAACAGCCACTCGTATTCCGCCCCTCCAGAATTAAAATGATGTATCAAATCAAATGAAATAAAAAATTGATCAAATAAACATTCACGATGTACTCTTTCGGCTCCCCACTTGCCAGGATAAATAGGCACAGTATATAACGACGTTAGAGTCTCTCGGTAGCATAGTAACGAGTCAATCTGGGAGAAGTCGACGGAAGTGCCGAGAGCCGTCCTTGGCCCTCAATTATATACCGGCGTCGGCTTCGTCTCCTCAATCCTTTTTCTCTTACCTTGACGCCAAGAAAATCGCGTCATTATCACGTCGGAAGCTCGACCGCCTCCAGCTCTACGGTACTGGTACAGTAAGCTCGACCACCTCCATTCCTCCGGGTTAAGAAGAATTTCCTTAATACTCCATGTGTATATAGTGAAATAATAGTTTATTTTCTCTTTTCATATCTGTTTTTATTACACAATCAAATTCTCCAACGAAATTCATTTTCTTTGTAGATACATACAACACTCTTTTGTCGATACACCATATTCGGCAGTATAAAATCAAATAGACTTAACTAAAAAAATCGCGTTGACACTTAGTCGAATTTAAAAATAAAATGATACATAATAACTATTTACGTTTTAATAAAACGATACATGATACTGCCTAGGCAGTTACTGATATTTTTCGACATAGCAATTGCTGCAATTGCTCCTCATGTCTCAGTGGTGCTATTCAATTGTAAGCCGTCATGCATGCAGTAATGTAAAAAGATGGTCTTTTTTAAATGGTCATAAATATATTAGTCTCCCCTTCACATAATCACTAATACAGATGAAAAAACCATTTTTTAAATAAAATATAACAATTTAAATAAAATGTGATGGTATCACAAAAATTGTGGTATTGTGACTGTCTACGGACCGTCATAAAATGCAATATGGTTCATTTTTGTCACAGCTGTTGGAATAGCACCACTGCAGGTGGTGTAGCAGCTATTTTTAAAAAGCAACTATATTCGTCAACACAGGAAATCTCTTATTTTTTCCATGAATACTTAACAAAAGAGATTGGCGTCGACGGAGGAACAATCGCCTCGTCGTCGCATGTCATTAATTAAGATACTTAATTAACTACTGGACCTTAGAACTACTGGGTGAATTATAATAAAGTTGTGCAGGTCGAGGATCAGCTGGTTTCGGACCAGCGAAAATCCTCGCGAGGTGTCATAGGGAGCGCACTCGTCGCTTGGCAGTTTCACTCGGCCAATGTGCAATAAATACGTGTGTGTCTCCGCAAGTACGCGGAGTGGTGCGAGATGCGTGGTGAGCGGTGTTCGGACAAGTCACTTATTTGGCGACGTCATCAAGTGTCTCCTTTATGTTGTCGACGATGCGAGAGACGAACTCTTTGAGGAGGCCCTCCATGCGCTTCGACTCGTGGACCACCTCCTCGTGGTCAGGCTCATTCAGGTCCTCGTAGTCTGCCACGCACAGATTCGTGATCAGACTGAAACCCAGGACTTTCATGTCGCAGTGTCGGGCTGTCACTACCTCGTGCACCGTTGACATACCTGTAGAACAGATAATTTTATATTAATTTTTTTTAATTAATTAAGGGGGTTAGTCAAGCACAGTCAGTAGGGGTAATCGGTACAGTTGTTGACCAGGGTATACTCATTGGCCACCAGTGATAGTGATTGCCCGCATTTCCATAAGTTTACATACCTAGGCCAATCACTATCTTAACCAGGCCAATCGCTATATTTCGTCGTTTGCTTAAGTGGCCAATCACTGTATGGTTTACCCCTATTGAAAGTTAATTTTATTTCTAATTGTCACTTTAGCGCAAGTATACTTATGGTATCAGCGTAACAAAGCCCAGTAGCTTTTAGTATAAAATAGTGGTAAAGTATCATAAAACCTCGCGGAAAATGATAAAAACGGAATTTAACGTATGCTTTTGAATTGACCTGTACCACTCTATATAGGCAGAATCTTTATAAAGCTATCGCGAGAACAGTGAATTTTAATACAATATCAATATTCTAAGTGTAGTTATCAATATTAATTAGTTTAAAAAAAAAATTTAATGGTATAACGAAGGAAAATGTGTTTTTTAAATGATTCTAGCCGTAGGACGTCGTGTTAAAAGTTACAACTTGGCAAGATTGCCAAGAAATCCAGCTGAAAAGTCCATCTGGACTTCCGTGAAATCCATCTGGATTGGCTGGCAAATCCATCTGGCGATTTTTCAGCTGGAAATCCATGCCTAGATTACGAAACAAGTAGCAAAAAAAAGTCTCGTGTCGCTATTTCTGTCTTCGTGTAAGAAAAGACCCGGAAATGACCATACGCTAACAATAAACACATGTTACACAATAATGTTACGACAAGAATCGCGCGTATTATCGCTCATGCAAAAGAAACAAAGGACAACGTCAACAATAGCGAAGAAAAATCAGAGAGCCACTTGAGATTCCGACAAACAGCTTCAGAAGTCACACGCCTGTGGAGAGCTTTAATTTATGTGTCAATTCGAATGCAAGCGACGACTCGAACTTGGCCGATCGAAAGTTCGGGCCACGAAGTCTTTAAAGGTTAGGAGGGTGTGCGTATACTGACCGACGGCATCGACGCCAAGGTTTCTGAGAAGTTTCATCTCGGCGATGGTTTCGTAGTTCGGCCCTCCGAGACACGTGTAGACGCCCTTGTGCACGATGTTTTGTATTCCCATTTCCTCGACCACTTTGTCGCAGATGGCCAGTAGCTGCTTGTCGTAAGCTCGGTTCATGGGCGGGAATCGAGGTCCAAATCTGCAATCAACAAATAATGGCTGGCGTTTAGTCTCGTCGCGTCGACGGGAGCCAAGATGGAACGGCTTATTATATTCTTTATATATATAAGTATAGATTGTTATTGTTGGTTATTGCTCTCGCTGAGTTTCAACGAATTTTTTAATTGTTCACCAAAATTAAGAAATTTTTAAGAACGATCTTTTAAAAAAATGGCAACACTCTTAAAAATTATCAAGTCGGTAACACCTAAAGGCACACTTAAACTTAAGGGAGTTCACCAGGTACAAGAATTACTGAACAGAAAAATTTCAAAATTTTTGTGCAGCCAGATTATGACGAATTATTCACGTAAATCAATTTTTGTGGGTCTGAGTGTTTTTTTTATAGTAGATATCCCGATTTCTATTTTACGTTGCTCCGAGCAAATTTAACACGCGACCTTATGGAAAATCA
>JAWWEN010027534.1:0-16462 GCA_035582955.1 Sycophila texana | reverse complement strand
AAACTTACTAATTTCTATAATTTTATTTTTGCAGGTCTTTTTGTAATTCCAAATTTATTGGTATATGACCCCGTTAACAACTTTATATTACTACTTTACTACTTTACTGTATTCTTGATAAACGATTTGATCAAATCCAATCACTAAATATATAATCACTTGTAAATATAAAATAAGTAGTATAAATACATCTTCATATATTCCTTCAATACTTTCTTCCGATTTTTTTTTGTTACCGAAAAGTTTTTGGGCACCAGATTTCTGATATTTTAGACTATAGCGATATCACGTGACCTGGCCATTCACTGCTATGTAGATTCTGAAACATCACTCTCGGTAATGAGTCGATAAGAGATAGGTAGATAACCATCTAAAATTGCTAGTAGTGCTCTATCATTTAACTAATTCTAACTGATTAATAATTAATCACATAAACAATAAAAAATCGATTGATTTCCGAAATTACTGCACTAAAATATAGCTAAAATTATAATAAATTATAGTAGAATAAACTTAGATACAAAAATGTTAGTGTAACAGATTTGTCAACATGTTGTTTTTTATACTTGTCTTTCTCTTCCCTTTTTAACCTACTTGAAACTGAAATAATACTTCAATTTTGTATTTGCCAGCATCCTACACTAAATGAAGACAAATGTTTCGTTCATCTATCTTCTGGAACTTTATCGCTTGTTTTTTATTTAACATTCGAATGGAAAGAAAAGCAAGAAAAAAAAACGCGAGGACATCCCATTGTCACCGTAATGCACACAATCTAAAAAAAGCTACAAATGATACATTCGGACGAAGCACCGACGGGCTTAAAAAATTGCAGAAAAAAGTCGAAAAACTCCTTTCGATTGCAGGCTTCACTTTGTCCCGGTCTACCCTATCATGCCGTACAAATAAGCTTTCAGTGCCGAGGCTATCCATCAATTTTTTCCTCCGCCTTCATCCTTCCGGGGGCACGGCCTCTCCCCTTCGCTCTATTGTGTGCATCGGATCTTCGAGGCTCTCGAGGCGGTAGCCTTCGTTCGACAAAGACGGAGCTAGTCGCGCATGTGTCGCACACGAAAGTTCACCGAATTTCCGTTTATCCACCTGGTCTCCCTCGACCGTCGTGATTCCGAATTCTTCTCGGGTGCGCGACACTTTCAAAATTTGATTTTGCCGAAATTGCAAGCTCGACCCGTTTTGCAAACTGGCTGAAGCTGAGAATGTTTTCGATGACATTTTTCACTTAATCGATTGCTCGTTTCAGTGCAGAAAATAGTACTTGGCTTGGGAGAATCTTATCTCAAAACGCATACAAAGTGAAAATGATTAATTATTCGTTACTAGAATTAACTATTTTCTACTAATTAAGGTAATTAGGTATATTAATTACGAAAGTTTGTTAAAGTATAGTAAATTTACAAAAGTTTCGTTATTGGAGCATTATTGATTAAATTTATAATCAGTTTTTCCCAATTAAATATTCTGATGCTGTAATGCAAAATGCAATCTAAAGGAAAACCGCACGTATTTACTAAAGCTTGATTTATCAATAATTGACCATATTTCATTTGAAATACCACTTCAGAGACAATTATGATAATTAATGTGTAATTTACACAAGCAAATTATGGAGTAATTTTAAATCTCATAGTATCCCAAATATTAATAGTTATTAACTATTTCAGAAAAATTAGTTTTATAAAAAAATAAGTGATATATTACGTTATAATATAGTATTTAGTGTACAGTGTTTAATGGCAAAGAAGCTTTAAAAAAATAGAGTATTTTTTATTTTTACCTTCTAAAATAAAAACAATAGCGAGAAATAATTTCTCTCGCCTCTTTATTTCCATTACCGCAATACTGCGGGCAGTTCATTTTGGGCCCTCGAAAATGCAAGCATCTAAATAGTACCAAGCCGACACCCCGACGCTGCAGATAGACCTGAATTAGACGCGAAATATCTCAACCAGCAAAACTATCCTGCCAATTAAGCTAACTAATTGAGCTCATCGTCGACACGATTTTGCGAGGTCAGCATTAGGCCTCTCCGGCCCTCCCGCCATCCATTTATGGGAAAACCGTGTCCCTATTCTCCGTCGGCATTCCGTAATAACGCTAGCCTCATGCGCCACCGACAAGTTGGATCGCCTTATTTCATCCTCTGCACTTTTTTCCGAGCGACTGCTCGCCCGCCGACATGCAATTATCCTAATCGAGCCCGTTAGTCTCTTGCATCGCTACCAGGGGGCTCGCCTTATGAGACGCCGCCGCGCCTCGTAAATAATCGCCAGACCCTTGCGCGGAATTTTTACGGGGCCGTTATTAAAATTAATTATTGCCTAATCACCTTATCTGAATGCTTCGTGGCTTTTCGTACTTTTTTGTTTGCTCGAGTTTCAGCGAATTAAAAGTCTCGCGGCCTTTAATTTACGTGATTTATTGTGAAAGCTGAAAAATTATGAAAGGAAGAGAGTAATTAATTTCGGATGAGGGTATAAATTAGTTCTTTTAATACTTCAAAGAAAGATGCATTACTAAAATCTTATTTAAGAGTATTCATTTGGAATGGATCTTTTTATGTTTTATTTTGCAGGTATGGTCTGACCACATCTGGATGTTACTACTGAAATTAACTTTCGAATGTAGTTATAACACATGCAGTCTTTTTCAAATTACTTTTAACTGCAACATATTCTTTTTTTATAAAAATGTAATATTTCATTCAAAATTAATATATATATTAAATTATTATTCACATTTTAATCTTCTTAAGCGTTTTATTTTTATGGAAAATTCTTGTACTTTGGATGGATATACGAGTGGTAATACAGAGCAGGATGAATTTTTATTTCTAATCTTAATAATATTCTTTTTTTTTATCCCAATAGCCCAGTTACATCACTATGTGTTACCTTTATTTGAAAAAATTTTGTATACAAAAAAAATTAATTACTATTGTTGTAATTTTACTCAAAATTTTATCGATGAAAATAATTGAATCAAACTGTCGTAGAATAAAATCATCTAAAACTTATAATTACGGTTGCCATAATTAGAAACAGTCTCAATACGCAACGACACAATTGCACGCGACGTTACCTTTTGGAACTGTTACCAAACTGTTGAAGCAGTGAGTCCTCAGAGACACACGAGCTCAAACGTTGGGCTGGAGGCTTCTCACGCTCGCCCGCGTACCAACGCCGTAATTAACGACTATAATCGCGCGAAAGGCGAGAGTGACGGTCGCAGGAATCGATTTCCGTATGGCTCGCCGGCGCACGCACGTGGAACCCCCCTCTACAGTCTCTGACGCACTAGACTCGACGCTGTCCATGAATATGTGGACACTTAGGTGCCGACCCACCATCCAGTAAGCTCATTTTCGATTTTCATCTCTTGATATCTTCTTTACTAAGTGGAGATGGCTTATCAACAGTGGAAACGTGTGAAGCATACCACATTCAGGAAAAAAGTTTTTAGGAGAACGTTTTTTTGGTTACGAGATGATCAATAGGTCAGTAACCTTAAATTTGACCCTGAATTTCATCTTCAAGGTCATTTTAAGGTCACAATAAGGTTATTATTGTATTGTTATATAGCATCCCCTATTACTCTGATGTGAGTAAGTTTTAAAATGAAATACCCAATATATTATAGTAATTAATTAATTAATAGTGAAATAGTAATTATCAGTAGCATTTTTAATTTTAGGAAATAAATACATTTGGATGTTAAGAGCCATTTATAAATCACAATTTTCTTGTTAAAAAATATTGTTCAAAATTAATTTGATAAATACTTTGTTTAAAATATTAATGTTTAATCTTTTTTTCAGTGATTCATAGTAATTAGATTTTTAATATAAATTTTTATTTGATGGATAAACTCAGCTTAACGGTCAAGCGGGTTTTCAATTGTATTTTTCTCTTTACACCCGTCTGCTTTCAGCAGTGACACAGTATCAATACAAAGCGATTCATTGAATAATCAAAGCGGTCTGTTTGTCTACGTGCTTGAACTGAAAATGTCAAATTTTCTTTCGCTTAGTTCGTTAGGCACACTCTTTTCCAAAGGTGCCAGATTGTCCCGCTGAATTGAGTGTTTGCACTGATTATCAAAGGAAATGTTCCATGTACTCCATTAATTTCTTTTAATAAAGTGATTACTCCACTACGTGGTTTAATAAGAGGCAGATTAAATTTAAGCAAGGCGTTCATGCAAAACTCGAACGAACTGTACCCAACCTGACGTATAAATCGTACAAAGCATTGAGCTGACAAAGACAAATCGCGCCCGAATTTATGGCCTTTTGTACTTTCCATGAAATTCAACAAGTACCATCTATCATAACTTATTTTATCTACATTTCAATTTCCCCTTTACCAGAAATAATAAGGGATTTACCGTGTCTTTAAACTTTTGAAATCTGCAGCCTGCTCGTGGAGCGTATTCATTTTCAGTTTCGTTTCCAGAAAATCCAATTTTTTTATAACTAAACTCATTACAAAATTAAACTAATAGTGTTTCACTGAGTTGAGGAAAAATGTGCGTGAGTGGCTCTTCCCGTTTCGTTAGCGAGCCATTAATGTCGCGTCAAAGTCAGAAAGCCCATGACGGCCATTCAGGACAACAATGAAAAACGACAATTGCACCCGCAGTTTTTCCTCACCCCTGGAGAAATCAACGGAGGCTTACGTATGCTTGCAACAGAAAGGCGGATTATCCGTCGTGGGAACTAGCGAAATTGCCGAATTCTTTTTTCTACGCTCATCCCACAATCGAACGGCAAATAATTACATATAATTTAAATTGAGCCACTTTTTCTATATTGTTTCTACACTGGCATTATTTTATTTGTTTATTTTCAATGTGTACATCGGTGTGTGAGTTTCTTTATACTATAAAAAAGAGGAAGTTTGAATTTTTTTTTTAATATAAATCAAGATACTGCGGTGTTAATTTTTTAATTATTAATTAATGATTAGTATTAAAGTCAGCGCATCAAAATGTATTCTTGCACTCGATGTTTCGCGATTTTCATTTCCTTTTTTGGATTATAATTTAAAAGTGTTAAAGAAAATAATTATCACTTGCAATTTCTTTATGACAATTTTTTTATTAACTCAGTGTTCCCATATCCCACGTTCATAAATATTGATTACCGCGGCATTAGCGGCAGAGGAAGCGAGGCGGGGCTGAATTTAAGAAGTTGGAAATAAATAAGCTGATCTGTGTAATCCGTCGCTGCCGCTAAATACCCATAAATAATCCGCAAATCCGGCTTCTTATCGACCACCATCCGAACGCACTTTATATTTTATCAAACCGTTTCCTCCTTTCCTCTTTTTACGAGTGCATTGCATAGCAGGTATGCCAATATAAATTACACGGGGAGTGGGGGTAAGTGCAAGGATCAGCGGGGCACGTAATCCGGGAAGGAAGCCATCGAGAGAGTAAGAGAGAGGAAGGAGGGGGCGGGCCGAGGGCGAGGAGGTCGCGCGCGCAACAGGCTTGCGCGGCGCGGCTGCCAAGTCCAACCGGAAGCGACGAAGCTCGCGTGCAATCGCCTCCGGAGGCGACCCAACGGATAATCTGTTAAGCGGTATTAGACTCGCGCGAAACGCACGGCCAGTTTCCCCTCCTTGGTTCATCGATCCAGTTTGACCCCCCCTCCCTCCCAAATTAATTTACACCCCTCGTCTAGGATTGCAAGGACCTCCAAGACGCATTTTTTTAAAGTGCTAACTACGACGAAAATCGCGACTCGTTGCTGAATTAAAATAATCCTTAATTTACGGGAGAGGGGAATTTCAATTTTATGGGGGTCTCGGCCCCCTAAGGAAAGTGTCTTCCGAGTTTTCAAAATTATTCCGTTGATCCCACTGTTCCACATCAATAAAGATTAGACTTGATGGTTACTTCTGTTTGAGGCTTTGAAATTGCTCGACGTTGCTGTTGGATTACAGATTATTTTGTGATAAATGATTATCTCTAAAGACCTTTGTCTTGAGAAGTAGGAATTACAGTTCGATGATTCCATGTCTAATTGTAAAGATAAAAATAACTGCTTAAATTTTTCAACCCATCACTGATGGTAATGAAAAAGTTTTAGTATTGAAAATCACGAAAAATAGATAAAAAAAGTTAATTCTTTATAATAATAAGCTTTTAATAGCTTCTGAATAATAATCATTTTTGATAACTAAAAGAACTTACTGAAGCATTTAATAATAATATCAAAGTTATTTTTGCGACAAATGGAAGAGTACTACTGTAACCAACAAGATAAAGAAAAGACCCATCAACCGTGACTCGGATATATTTCAGAAATAGGATATTATTCCATTGTTACGAATTACCGCACCGAATGCAAATACAATAATCGGATTTCGTTGCGGACTGTACGCCATCTAAATGCACTCTGCAAGTTTCGGTTGAAAAAGCCCAATTATTCTGCGCTACCTTTGCCCGTCTTTTTTTCTTCTTTTTTTTACTGTTTTCCTAACGACTAAACGCTGAGAGCTTTCATTTTCTTTCATTCAGCCGGCTCCGCCAACGGGTTCAACTCGAAATTGAAATTCTTTCGAACCCCGGCGAGTCCTTGAATTTTCAGCATTGAATAGTTTCACGTCAATCCGGCGACCAAAAATTGCGTTCCTCACTTTTTTTTTCCAACGCGTCAAGAAACTTTGGAACCGCGACAGTTACCAAAATTTAATTTCAAACGTGAAATTTAGATGAAAAGGGCCGCGTTTCTCTGGCTCCGTCTTTCTCTTTCCGCCGACGCTAAATTTGCAGCACGACTTTCTCTTTTCATCCGGTGAATTCGCTGCTGACCAGTGCGGCGGAAACTTCGTTCCGGCCTCGGCGCTGTCGCCCCAGCCGCTCGTCAGCGTTGCGAGTGATGTTTACGGCTGCGCTGCTGCACACCTAATTTCGACTTCTTTTGACGGGGCACAGCGGTGCCCTTTTTCCGGCCGCCGCTTTTTCGCGCTTACCCTCCTCTTTTTTATGTACGGTATACATCTCGTGCGGCAAAATTAGTTTGCCGCGGGTGGGATTTTTTTGTTGGCCGAGCGCGGCCGAGGGATGAGGCCGGCGAGGCTGGTACAACTCGAAGTTGTCGATTTTTTTGCTCGCCAATTAAGGGGACGACCTTTTTTCTGCCACTGGGAATAATTTGTTTTGAATTTTTTAACTCGTCGCGTGGAAGGTGACGTACGGGAAGTGAAAAAAATTAACTAGGTGCTGAAATTGATTAAGCTAATGCATGAAATTATAAAAGGTGAAGTATCTTAATTTAAAACAAAAAATTGCGGTCACCTACTAATTTTTCTTTTCGTCAATTATATTAACAAAAAAGAAGTAAAAGTTTCGTTAATATTAAAAATTTTTATTTCAGCTTAAAATGTAAATTGCACTATAGTGGTATTGGATACTGTAGAAATTTAAACTGAAATTATCGGTAGATTATATAATAAATTTGCCTTTGCCGCTCGCTGCAACGAAGAAGTGGATAGTGCAATTTTCTATTTCACAAATTATTAAAATTATTAGATTATTCCTCTTTGCGTATCCAACGAACACCGTTAAATTAACGATTTAAAAATTCGAATTCTTTTATACTCGTACTTCGTTTCCTCTCAAGCAGATTAAATTTTCCTACACATTCATAATTATTTCCTATCAAAACGATCCGTATACTCTTTGCCCATAATTGTCATTTGAATAATTCATCAGATTTAAATCGCATTTTAACAATCGATATCTCAATAATCTCGTAGCTCAACCAACCACTTTAAAAAGAAAGAAAATACAAAAGAAAATCGAACGACTCTTCGACAGGATCGGAGAGTAGTAAATCTTGTCGAGTGGTTAACGAAGAACCAGGACTAATTCTGTACAGGGGCGGGTCGCACACGCAAGTATTACGCCGGCGCAGTGTCGATAATTAGGAGACACTTAATCGAGTAACCCGCAAGCAGCCTGCGGGCGACTCCTCGCCCGCCGTTCGGACTACCTCGCTCGCTCGAGCGATAAACCTAATCCGGCCAACTCCGGAGGACGACGTCGCCCAGGTATATACGGGGACGGGGAGGTGCAGTTGCTCGATAAGGCGCCCTTAATTTGATCCCACCTACGGAGCGGCGCCCCCCTTCCGCCTTTCGTGCGCGACCAACTCGCTCGCCTGTGCACTCGCGTGATGCTCTGCGTTATCATTTTTCCGGGATTTACGGCGGATGCGCTTCGCTGGCTTTTTTTTTTCGAAAAATTGAAAATTGAACGCAGCCGTTGGCTGCCTTGAAAGAGTCATTTTTTTTTTATTGAGCCTGGAAGAATAGGAAGGGAGTGTAAAACGGAAGGTTTACTTGAACGAGTTGACTGGCAGATTGGGTAAAGGTAGTGAGAAACTGCGGGAATGATAGGCTTTCTATGACTTTGCAGTATTCTGAAAGGTACACGTATTAATTACAGCGCTAGTAATAAATTGATTTAAAGTGCTTTCTCGGGAGGATTAATTCATTAGGAAGATACTGCGACGAACATCTTTTCATTTTTTATCACAGTGGAGCTAAGCTTAGAGGTTTTTTCAATTCTTTTTCATACACTAAATTTATAAATAATTATTCTTGTAGGAAATTGCCGTAAAAAATTCGTTACTTTTATAATAAAGTCATTCTTAAACTTTTCTATTTGACTTTTATAAAATTATGAAGAATAAGGCACTTCCAGTGGGTCGTGCCTAACATACCTTGGTTGATTTTTTTTTTTTTTAAATTTGTTTAATACTTTATCTTTAATAAAGAAGATTTATTATTAAAAATTTATTTTTAAAAAAGAAAATGTATACCCTTATGCCAATAAAAAAAGTAATATCTTACATTTGTGGTGGTGATTATTCTTTATGATTTCCTCTATAAGGATATTTCTGCCATAGGAACGAGTGGAAAAAATTGCACGAAAGACAAATAAAAACTCTGGTATGAAAAAAAACCTATTATGGCGATGCTTAAAATAGAATTAAGATTCATAAAAATTACCGGGCGGTGCGTTGACCTTTAATAACACAGGGCCATGAAACTAACGACGAAACAATCTTTTCATTAATCCTCCATTAGCCTGACCCTGAACCTTCTGGCTCCTTAAGGAACCCACATGTAATCCAAACACGAAAGTCGATGTCATCCCGCATTCCAGGCATCTGCGGACTTCCGTCTTCTTATCTGCTAAGCATCGCTCACGAAAGCGCCAGATTCGTCAATTCGAGCACCCGCATGACTTTTGTTAGATAAGTTTTCAGATTATCTTTGGAGGATAATCAAGCCATCTTTCAAGAGCAATTCTTTAATTCTACAGCCTCGTTCGTATAAAAATTCATGCCAACGGCGCATTATTTTTGAGATTCAACACACTCATTGCTTACTAGTTTTTTCCTCCCTTTCCATCTCTTTCTCTCTCTCTCTCTTGTTCAAGCTCCACCGACATGATAAAAATAACTGCAGAAACTTCCGAGGGTGGTGAGGAAATATCACGGTGAAAAGAATTCGCGAATTCTCATTATCTGGCACTCTAAAAGAGTACAGCGAATGTGCGGGAGAGGGAGAGGGGCTCGATTAATCGAGACACCGGCCGGGCCCGCGATTCAATTATGCAAAGCAGGCGGACGTAAAGGCGAACTGCCAGTCGAAAAATCAGCTCGGCTAAAGAAATCCTCTTTGCGCTCTTCGTCGCGCAAATTGCGCTCCGCCGAAAAGTGGCCGTGCAAAAAATGCTCGACGAGTTTTTACGCGTGCTGGAGCGAGCTTGCGAAAGCACCGCAGCTGAAATAACCAATAAACGATTCGAAAACTGCGGGATAGCGCGGGATGGAAAAAAGAGAAGCGTGCAGGTGAACGGGGTATCTCGACGCAATGCCTTTTTTCTTTCGCTTGCCAGTCTGACTTTCGGGCTCTTGTTATATCCGCCGGCCGACGAGGCTCGGCGAGCTTTTTCAGATCGCAATCAGGATAAATGGAATTTAATTAACCTATCCTGGAAGGTTTGAGAGGCTTAAAGTCCTCACCTTTGTTACCGTTTTTTTTATTCGAATTTGTTACGGTGAGAGGTGAAATTTGTTGCGGCTCTTTTTTTTTTAATTTTTACCGTGAAAGGGGGCGAATTCCCGAAATCTCTTCAACTAGAAATTACGAGGTATTCTTGGTAAAATCTTAACTTTCTTTTTGTTAAAATCTAAATCGTTTTTGAAGAGTGAAAATGTTATTTTCAATTTTTGTAAGGATTGTATTGTACGTCTCTTGGGACAAAATGTAAATGTTGATAAAATAAATTTCGCCAGTTACAGGACCGAACCAATTTCAATGCAATTTAAATGAACTGAACGAAACATTTTTCGAGTATTCTATTAGCTATTACCCACATTCGTAAATCGATTAATAACAACGTAACTTTAAGTACGACAGTTGCTGCAAATATTTAATGCTTACAATACACGCCTATTATACCATACTTTATTAATACTTCTTATTTATTACACAAGCAATAAAATATTTATTGAAACATAAATTTCGACATTCCCACTTACTCCGTCATCAGATTCATAAGAAATGATAAAACAATATGTGGAATAATAAGCAAAGAGTCATGCAAGCTAAAATATGCAAAGGCTGGCAGTTTATAAAATTAAGGTGCAAATTAAGGTATAATTTAAGTGAACGATGAAATTTCACTTGCCGTGTTATTATCACAGGGAGCTTTATTGAATGCCTCAACATTGGCATCTAATTAAAGTTCGATGTTGATTAAGCGGGGTAAAGGGAGTCTACAGGGCTTGGCCTGCATGAAAGTTTATTAATTAAACCGGTAAAGCACCTTTGGACTTTTACAAACTTTAGCCTCTACCGCGAGTTTATCTCCCGGTTTTATTTACTCGCGCGAATTATTTTGTCGCCCAACCTATTTTCTCTCTTTTTTTCCAGAGCTTGGACCGCTCCCTTTCGCTTCGACGTGTAATGGAGCCGACGCTGGAATTATCGATCATTAAATTAAAAAATTTCTTTTTCATCAAAGATTTTTTTTTTTCTAAATCTCACCATCCGCTGTTCGTTTTCTTTGCAGAAATGTTCTGGGGACTGCGACGTTATGAACGCCCACGTGAATTTAACTACTGTGCCAATAATGGAACGTTGCTGCCAAGATACTGTCTACCCGACATTTATTGAACCAGTATCGATCCAATATCAGGCCAGTATCTAAGCAAAATTTCTATTTTAGATTAGAAAGAGAATTTGTATGTAGAATTAGTGACGAGTGTAGCGTGCACGCAGAACAAATAAGCTTATATATGTAGCACGAACGGTTCCCAGTGTATTTAAGAGAAAAATGTCTCCGTGACATTTCAAAACAAAAAAAAAAAAGCAGTCAATTCCAGTATTCCAGTAGCATATTATAAAAATAAGAAGCGATTCAAGTTTATTTAACTGTCGTCTTCCTCTTCCTTGCATTTCTACCCTTTTGTATAAAAAAAGCTCGAGTCTTCCAATTTCCTTAGAAGCCTGCGCCACCCAGTGCTCAGCGTCGTCCTCGGGCGACGCTCCGCTCGGCTCTAAATCGAAAAGAAAGTGTACCCAAGACGAAGGGGCGCGGAAATTTCATATTACACCTCCAGCCCTGCAGTACAGTTCCACAGTTGTGTTCTCTGGGCGTTTCTTGTCAGCGGACAAATTCCTGTTAGATTAAGCCTTTTCCGCTGGGCGGTCGATAAGAGGCAGCCAGAAGCGGGGCGGACCTCTCGGGTAAGTAGCTTTTTTTAGATCCGGTTATTATGGGAAACTGAATTGGAAAGCTCAAAAAGTTTTGACGGAGTAGATCCGGCGGAGGGCTTTTCAGACGCGAAATTAACGTTGTACCCTCGGCACAATGGTGCCGGGTAGAGGAAGTTGAACTCGAAAGAACGGAGGATTCTACTTTTGAAAGAGTGAATCGAATGCTAATTTAATCGAGTCTCTGCAGGATAGCTCTCGTCGAATAAGAAAGTGGATATCGCGAGTATTACGTTAATTGAGTGTTGAGCATCCACAAACCTTTTCTTTTTTTCATAATTCCGAATATCCTGATTTGTTAAAATTGATATCGACACTTTTATCGGCAAGTAAAGCATGCGGATTAACTCTACATTTGATTGATTGCGGAAACAATTATATTTTTAATCTGATTAACTAGAGACTGATTCGGTTCTAATTGAATCTTTGAAATACCTTCGATTATCCGGTAACAAGTGATCGATGAAAGACATCCTTTCGGAAGGGAAGAATTCGGATGCTCAAGTTTTTCACAATAGAAATTGCTTGTGAAGAGCAGCTTTTATGCTGTATGTGTATTATGTTGCGGATTATGAATATGGATTATGTACCTAATCGTGACTTGCAAAGGATTACACTTTACGTGAATCATCATCCAAATAACATTATTATAAGCATATTATAATGCTTCAACGGGATAATGCTTGGTTTATAATAAATTGGGTGCCGGCTGCTGATAATTATTCAGTACTTACTTAAGCTGTTGCGTAAACACCGTCATTATGTTATTTATTAACAAATAATTAAACTCATTACAGAATCATTAAATTTGTAACAATACGTTGTAAAATTCCAATATGAACAGAAGTGTAATGCATTCAGCCGCGCTTGACCAACTCTCATCCAATTCAAATTCAATCAACTCGCTCTCCCGATAATTCTCTTTTTCAGTGTTCGAACATTTGAAAAGACAATTTTATTTCGTCAATTCGATTCACTCGAAAAAAAAAACGTAAAAACTTTGTATTTTTGTTCGCCATAGGATAGCTCGTTATTTCAGTAAAAAAAAATGTGAGATGGAAATGGAAGGATTCTTGATCGTCGGGCCGCCTGCGATACATCCGTATAAATCTGACTGTAAAAAAGATTGCATTCCATCGAAGTGGGAGAACCATACGGTAGCGATGGAAAAGCCGTTCACGGTGCACCTCGGCCAGGGCTAAAAACGGCCTTAGAGAGGTCGAGGCTCGATGACGAGCAAGTCGAGCGCAAAAATCGAAGTCGGGAAGGGTTAGACGCGCGCGCGTGCGCGCAAAATCCATACGGCGATTTCCGAATCGCTGCGCGCCTGTACGTGAAAATTTAGCTGCAGAATCTTCAAGGGAGTTCCTCCGATACCCAGAAAGTCAAAACTATACAATGCAGCTGCATACGAATTATACGCATAAAAATGTAGAACAATTAAAGTTTTATACGTATATATATCTCGCGTGTGCACCAATGTGTCTTAATAATCTAGTCTATACATAAAATATGCTGCGGTAAAACTTTTCAAGTTACTGAATTTTTGATAATATATATAAATAATTAACATTTTCTGAGTGTATTCAAATGCAGATACAAGATTTATTTTTGTTTGAGATTTTGCTTCTTTGCTTTAGGTATTCTTTTCTTTTCATAATTTTTAAGTGGAATCTTTCGTCGAAGAAAAAAATACATTCCATTACCAACAAAAACTGATTTAACTTCAGGACGCCGAGAGGATCGATGGACTGTCTTCTAATGGAATGATGTAGACCTTCTTTTTCATACCTTTTCTCGGAATTTAAAGCAGTTTTTCAATTCCGGTCGCCCAAAAAGGGAACGCGAATCTGCGTTTTAGACCAGCAAAATCAAATAGAAATTTCATTGTACTGAGTAAACAATTACCTAAAAATATTCAAATATTTTAGCATTAAATTATTATCAAAAGGAGAACTAGCTTCATAAAATTATTTATTAATTTTTGGTTATTACACATATATTACAAGTTTATTGTCACCTACTTTTTTTAAAACTTTCAACGAACCATGTCCAGGAAATAAACTACACTGTACACATAGCGTTACAGAAATTGCGCATACATAGTTCTCGATCGATACCAGAAATTTCCGGCATCGACTTCGCATTATAGTTGACAGTTGCAGCCGCCTTCCACAGCTCGATAATAAATAACTTCATTTATTTTACAGCTTTAAAAATACCAGTGAACATTGAAGAAATATAAGTAATTGATATACACCAGTATCGAGCTTTAGAACCTAATTCAGCGGTAAATTCGAGAGACGCGTCAAGCTCTTCTGGTCCCTTGTTTACCGTCAGTCCCAAGTCGCCTCCCCCCTCCCTGCATCCTTTCGGCTTTCTTGTCGCGTACGATATCGGAAAAATCTTGAGCGCCTCGCTCTCCTTCGGCTTTTCGTCATCGATTCCATTTTCAAGCGTCAACCTCGACCGAAAAGTGCAATCCTGCAACGTGCTCCTTTGACGTGTGATCCTGACAATTTCTGATAAAGAATTGCCATTTTTCCAAAGAAGAGGCAGGAAATTGTAGGAAATTAGAGGGAGTATATATAATATTTTTCCGCAGAAAGGACAGGATGTTATATATACCGACAAAGGAGCTCTTGGTTAAAGTCTAAACGTTCCAGGATTAGATGGAAAATTTGAACCAAACCACTATTATTTGTATTTAATATTTTTGTGATAAGCGATCAATGACTTTATGAAGCAATTATAAAAATTCATAATTTGGTAATAAATTTTATCGAATTTGTATTAAAATAATTTATATAAAATAATAATTTTATAGGTCATATCCACTCAATTAATATTTATGAAAATAGACGCACTTTGCTTAATAGTATAATAGCAACATTTATTGCTTGATCGATCTATCTTTTATGTTGTGCCATTAAATAATAATATAGAAATAAATACATAAGGCAGTATTATTTTGAACATATATAATGTCTTAAACATTTGCATGTCGGAACATTTGACAAATGCACGCGAGCTATATGAAAACGGTTTCTTCACTTCAATATTATTTCGATATTATACGAATTTAAATGTCATTTTAAATTGATTAAAAGATGGAGGGGAGATTAAAAAGTAATATGATAAGTAAATAAGTTTTGATGAGACAGTGATTAATAAAAATAAGTATTTTCGAAATTGTCGAAATTAACAAAAAAAATGAACCATTAACTAAAAAAATGTTTAGATTAAGATGATACAGTTATAAGTGTAGCTTAAAAATGCAAATGAGTATCAAATACTCATCACTTATAATTTCCCCACACCTACCTGAAAAAATACTAATATGCATCAGCACTCCATGGCCATCTGTACCCATTACCCTAATTAAAACCTGAATAAACCGAGTAAATAAGCTAACAAAGATATTCTAATTGATATTAACGACCAAATCTTGATTTAAAATTTAAATTTTTTGTTCGTCACGTTTCCAGCTGCTTTTATATTTTCGTCAGGACCTCTGTTTTCATTTTATTTGCCGCGGATCTTCTCTTGCCCTTCACCGTTTTACTGTTTTCGTTCACCCACTTTTCGTGGAATCAACTCGCGTACACATCGATCACGGCGCTCACGTATTTAACTACCGTACACCGCATCATGCGACACTGAGGGAATCAGGCGCGCGTTGACATCCTTTTGTGATCGCTTTAAAGGATTTACACGTTAAAAGGTCCATTTTGAAAAACCTTTCCTCACGTCACCATTTCTAAGAGTTCACGTGCTTAGAAATTGAATAATAAAAATTTCTTTTTCCAAAATTGAGGATCTAAAATACTGTGAAAAATAGTGAACTGTATGTGCAAAGTTGTAGTAAAATATTGTCCATGATATTGAAGGATATTGAGGTATTAGAGTATACACTAATGAAAATTTCTTAATTAAAATTTGCATAGAAGCTATATTAGTTATTTACAATGCAATTTAAGTAGTATAGGTCTTAGTTTGGTCAGCCAATCTATTTTCGATATAGTCCCAGTACCAATTCGCAATCTTTGTTCTCAGATACAATAGATTAATAGTCGGGAATTGTATTCTTAATGTTTCAAATTTCCTTCAATTTATATAAGTTAGTTTTATTGTACAAAAAATTTAGAAATTCTAAAACAATAATAATTTGTAATTCTGTATGGGTGGAAATATTAGAGAATTAAAAAATGAACTTCGCAAATGGATATTGATACTGTACCTTTATCAAAAACAGATCGCTGACTAAACCAGTATCAGTACTACTCAAACAAATTTGTGAGTAGCTAAAAAAAAAATGTGCAAACTTTACGAAATCCTCCACGATTCATGAACTACGTTCATTTTCGTTCACGTCGGCTAGACAAATCACACGTGTCAAAAGCATTCTCCTTTCTCTGTCCTCTATAATTTTATTACAATTACAAATACATTAATGGTTCTTGTTATTTTTAACCCTAAGATTACAAATACTTCCCTAGAAGCTGAATTATTAAAATTCTTAATGTTTAAACGTTTGTGAACTTTGGAAGTATTTAAAATTCCTCAAAGGGGGGTTTATACCTAAAAATTTTTTTTTGAAAAAAAATTTGAAAATTAAAAATTATAATAAAATTTATATTTTC
>JAWWEN010027523.1:0-16463 GCA_035582955.1 Sycophila texana | reverse complement strand
GCGTGCGTGTGTGTGTGTGTGTGTGTGTGTGTGTGTGTGTGTGTGTGTGTGTGTGTGTGTGTGTGTGTGTGTGTGTGACATCGAGTGTCTTATTAACTCCCGGCGTACATCTCGATTTACAAACTAATTGCCCGGGGATTACGCAAACGCAGTATATTTTAAAGTGCACAGACACATGCAACGGCTTTAATTGAAATTATTACACTGTATAACGTAATCGAGAGATTGAAAGTGCGGGAGTTCAGTGACCCGCGCGCGTATTGCGAAAGCTTAAGGATCGGCGTAGGAAAAAAAAATGTATCTCCCCGATATTATCGCTTCTTGGCTGCACCCTCGGATCATCTCGATGATCCCGAATTGTTCCGGGAACGGCTGGCGAAAATAATGACTTAATCCGCGGCGGGAGAAAAAGCGGCGCGCGATCGAGCGCCGCCGCGACAAAAAGCGCCGGGGAGCACGCGGCTGTACGACGGAAGGAAAAAGGAGAGAGAGAGAAAGAGAGAGAAGAGGAGTGGGCAGGAAGCCGCGGCGGGCGCCGGGTAATTGCGAGAGCAGGCGCCACCGGCGCGCCGCGAAGAACCGGCCGGCGCGCTGCTCTCGGACACCTTCCGCCTGCTCCACTGACCCCGTTCGACGCTTTGTGCGCACTCTGTCATCGTCGCGCCGCGAGCGCCGGAATAGCGCGTAAAAAATCGCCGATCGCCGCGGGAGGCGCAAAAAGCGCCGGGGATATCTTTCTCGGGGGTACGCCTAGGGGTAAGTGCCTTTTCGAGAACTGCCGGATGGGTATTATACAGGTAGTTACGAGAGTTTCGAGGGAGCAGCTGTTATTTTCTGGAAGTAGACTGCGGGTTTTTGTGAATTCATCGATGCTGAGTGAATGAAACGTCAACGTTTGTAATAAGGTATAAATTTAAATTTTGAGGGGACGAAATTAATAAAATAAGCTGTTGATTCAAATTGATTATCATTCAATATATTTTTCTTATAGAAAGAAGAAGTATAACTTTCTTTTTATTTATTTAATCAGTTTATATAGTTAATTATTCTATAACTTCGTAAAAATGCTTATTATACAAAATTAATAAAAAGGATAATAATAAAAATTGAATAACCTGCTTTGTTCTCGACGTATTCACTTACATATGAAACACTACAATAATATATAATATTTGATATTTGATGTAATAAATATGATTTATTTATTTATCGAAGTGAAGTCATTTATCATCGCGAGTGTTTTTTTGCATTTTTAAATTGAATTTTGATTTTATACATGGTTTGGGTTTACATTTTTATTTTAAATCTCTGGAATAAATATTTTAAGTCTTTTTTTTTGTTTGACTTTTTATTACTACAAAGAAAATATCTCAACTCCAGGTCACGGATTTGGAGGAAACTTTGGAAATCATTTTCTAGTACCCCTCAATAAAACAAGCCACTTTTAGTTTGATCTTACAGGCCTCTGTTTAAAAGACACAATATTAAAAATATTTGCATTGCTCATATGGATATAAAGATATAGTAGTTAACAAACATTGCTGCGTATCTGCTAAATAAAGGTCTATGGGTCAAATTAAAAGTGGTTTGTTTCATTATTCGGTACTAGAGAAAAAAATTCCCAAAGTTTAATCCAAATAGGTGATCCAGAGGTGAGACACTCTCTTGCGCAGAATTCATTATTTTTAAACAAAGTCTGTCAACACTAACATATGCAATACTTTTGCATAAAAAATTAAAGTGACTTTTTTGACTGACTGTACTATATTACATCTTAAATTATTTTACATTTGTAAATGACTTACATTTCAGAATAAACATCTATTATTATATTCTATTCTATATTACTGTTTTAATTCAACTTGATAAAATCACAATAATAATAATATTGTCTCAACCGCAGTGAAAAAATGTAATGCATCAAACGCTAAATTAAACTGAAATTTTTTTAAACTTTATCCTCTTATTCAAACTACAACTGTAGTCGAGTCTTTTTTCCGCCGGAAAGTTCGAAGTTACAAATCAAGCGAATCGCGAAAAGCGCTCCCCGGAGCAGCAATAATCATAAAAAACTTCGCGCCCTGGAGCAGCGCATTAAAGCCGGGCTTATACCGTCCGCGGTCGCGGCTTCCAGGAATCGGCGACATTGATCGGAGAGGCTCGGGCGTCTTATTTCCCTTCCATTACATTATTGAAATATTATCTCGTCGGGAGATCGGCGCGCGATCCGAGACACACCGGAGAGAGGCTCGCGCGCATTATCCGCCCGTCAATCTCGCGTCGCGCGCGTTAAAAGCATCGGAGTGAGCTCCGCAGTCAATAGCTCGTTTTTCACGCGAATTTTTTTAATTTTTTATTATTCGACGATCGACGCGCAGCCGATTTCCCGGCGTAGGCCGGCGAGCACGCCTCTTCCGGGCGGCGCGATGATGTTGCTGCAGCGCCGTGACTGGCGAATCGTGTGTGCATATCCTATATATCAGGCGCATGCCCGCGCGCATTTACAGTTAGCGGGGTGTAAGCTTTTTGCCGCGCCGGGGATTAACCCACTTGAATCGCGGGTACGACGGTGACGCTGAGCCGAGACGAATGGCTCTTGGCCGTCGTGAATTTTCATTCGGTCTCTGTGTTTCCTTTGTCCGGGATTCTATTATTTAACGAGCTTCAATGTGAATGTCGCTTTAATTCGATTATTCAATTCTGAGACAGTCTGGCGCGGTATGGGCCGGCGAGCGGTCGATCGGTGGAAATTTATCTTTAGAATCGTCGGGAATAATGCGCAGCGAAAACTGCGGAATAATTAATTCATTAATTCAGGATGAAACGGTTTAAGGAAAACTCCAATTATTTTACTTTCAAGCAGATATGATCTAACTCATATGCAATGTTTGTATAACAAAATTTGCATTTTGAAATATTAATAATCAAATTTTGTATTTTTTTATGTAAGTATAAGTCGTTTTTCAACTTTTTATTATTGTTAGTACATGAAGATCTAGCCATTTCTCATCCTCGTTACGATACAATTGCTTTTATTGAATTTACTTATTCTTTTTAACATTAACTGTTTTTAGCCTTAACATAAACTATTACATTAAAAATATCCGTGACATGATTAATGTTGCATTTTTCTTTATCTTGTAGATTTAAATTGGCTATGATTTTTAGTTGATTCTTATATACTATAGTATATAGTATATGTATACATATAAGATAGATAAGATAGTTATAAACCTTTATTTGTCGTTAAAAAAAATTACAATATAACAAATCATTTTACACATAAATATAACACAACAAACAGTCTTTTTTGTGTAAGAATGAAACTGATCAAAATATATTAAAATATTCTAAGCTATAATAGCAAGATAGTTTAGAAAATATATTTTATGGCAAGTATATGCCAATAATTTTAATAAAATACACTTTATTTTTTTATAACAACAATCATTCTATTCTATTCAACGATTTGTATATGTAAAAGGAGCAAAACACAATAATAATCCTACTGCTTACTCTCTAAAGTTGTAGAATTAGTAAAATGCACTATCAATTAGTAAAATTCACTATCAATTGGTTAAATTCACTACCAATTAGTAAAGTTCGCTATCAATTGGTAAAATTCACTACCAATTAGTAAAATTCACTACCAATTAGTAAAATTCACTATAAAATTCACTATCAATTAGTAGAATTTCACTAATTAAAATAGTAAAAAAATGTTCTACTTAGTTGTATTACTGGAAATTAATAATTATTCACTATTTCAAACAGTAGATTTCCACTAATTCATAGTAGAGCACTTTGCACTATTCAAATTTGTGCACAGTCACTATGAATTAGTGGTTTTTCACTAATTCAACTTTAGAGACTAGTAGATTACCAAAAATCTACACAGCCGTAATACTCCTTGACAGAACAAACGAAATTATAAGTAGACAAAGTATACGACTAATCAGACACAGTATACATAGTCTCTCCGACAGGAATAAAACTTCGAAAGAATTCCAACGCGAAGTCCGCGCCTCAGATAATACAAACCCCGCAACTACGAAGACGAGCAGAACGTCGCGCACATGCGTCGAGAAAAATAAAAGTTTTCCCCCGTACTTCCCAAACGTTTCACAAGCTGGCGCAAGCAGAGAGCCGCGGCGCGAAGCAGGCCGCGATTAGAGCCCGCGAGCGGCGATCGCGCACCTCTTGCAGCGCGCGCGTGCCCCGAGGGCAGTTTATCGCGGCGTCGGTGCCTCGGGTGACCCGGTTCGTGCGCGAGCGATACCCGTGCGGCCGATCCGCGCACGAGGAAGTGCAGCATCGCGGGTCAACGGCACGCCGCGCGGAAAACACTGGCCGGCGATGGGGGGAGAGGCGCGTCGAAATCGAGAATATTGGCGCCGAGCGATGCGCGCGGACAGGGAACTAATTGAGGCTTAATTTACGCCTGAGTACTGCGCGAGCAGGCCCCTGCGATGCTTTCGCAACGAGAGATGCGTGGTCTGGAGACTCTTGCCTCTGGCTCTATGGTCTATCGGCTTTCTTTTTCTCTCTCTCTCTCTCCAGATATTGGAGGCGACGCGGGGCCGGGCACGTCCCCCGGCTCTGACGGGATCGCGTACGTGTCATCTGGGGAGTCTAAAGAATTTTTAGATTATGCTGCCTTTGGAAGATTGAGGACGCACTTTTTTTTCTTAAAATGATTTACGGCTAAATTGTTTGTCTTTCAAATTCGCTTTTTTCTGGGCTTAATTGTGTTTTTTTTTTTTTTTTAACGATCGTAGTCAAAAAATTTGTTTGTTGTTTAATGATATAGATAAAATAAGATTGTCAGAACGTTTACTTTCTCCTGTGACTGTACCCTTTTTCAAATGCAATTATTTTTACTGTATATTTAAAATGATTATGAACTCGGAGGGCAGTACGTGATTTGTATTGTTGCAATTTTAAAACTGTCTCATGTATTTATACATCATCATTATTTGTAAATATTGTAATTTGCAATAAACAACTATTCTATTCTATTCTATTCTATTCTATTCTATTCTATTCTATTCTATTATTCAAATGATGTTCGCATATTTTGAGCAGATTTTTGTCAATCTTATTAAATACAGTTAAAAAGTTATAAGTATAATAATATAATAATCATATTAAATAATGAAGCAACATTTTATGTCCTGAATCGATTTATTAAACAAAATAAAGAAGTAACTGCAAATCTAGAACAGTTTCTCATCGATGAATCAGAATGTAAGCTTTCAGGTAGAGGAAAGAGTCGCAATCTTAGGCAACCATGCATCGAGAAATATTGCCGATATCACAAGCTATACCGAGAAAAACAGGCCAGCATAAGACGTTAATTTGTTGGTAATCAGAAATTAGAGCTAAAGTTGTAATTTTAAAATAAGCACTACGCTAATCACCAATAATTATACACCAACGTCGCTTTTATCTTGTGTGTAAATTTGAAAATAAATAAATAAATAAATTATTATACTAATAATTTCAATTTTTTTCTTTAATAAAGATAAATTTTATTACCGTATCATAATTTTGAATATAAAATATTTCTCTCATAATTATTTCACAAGATTGCACAGCGCGTATTCAATGTCAGCGTAATAATCAGTTTTAAACAATATACGTCAATAAAATTTTCTCTCGTTTTAAAATTAACTGAAAATTGAAAAGTTTTACGACATTTTTATGATCGGATGCGCCTAGGTCAGTGTGCCAGGTAACTTTTCAGAAAGCATAGTCGTTTTGTGGTTTTTTATCGTCGGCGGTTAGCTTTTACTTCGAGCAAATAAAACAAACAAAGACTTAAAAATAACAACAGCGTTCTTAAACAAAAAGGATCAAACAGAAACCCATTCTATATTTACCGCGTTCCTAACATTATTATATTCACTGAAAA
The DNA here is from genome assembly GCA_035582955.1 of Sycophila texana. Classification (NCBI taxonomy): domain Eukaryota; kingdom Metazoa; phylum Arthropoda; class Insecta; order Hymenoptera; family Eurytomidae; genus Sycophila; species Sycophila texana. Next base: position 10,549 of record JAWWEN010027523.1, on the reverse strand, counting down.
TTCAATTTCAATCTTATTTTTTCAGTCAAAACTTCTCCTTCAAGCACAACATCTACTCAACCTCGCTCAAAGATATCAAAGAGTTTAGCTCAAAAAAGGAAAAAATAAAAAAGAAATTGAAAGTTGGTCATCGCCTCAATAAAGCGCGATACGAAACTGCAGAAGGCGCCGAGCAGTGCGCGCATTAGCGTTCGATAAGCCATTCGGCGAGGGAGCAATTTCGACAGCGGCAATCGACTCGAATTTCCTGAGCGATTTTCGGCGCTCGGCTCCAGCGCGCCGCGCGCGAATAAAGGCCCGTCGATCCACGCAATTTGTCCCGGCCCGCGGAGGGGGAGGGCGCCGCGGCCGATTTACATCCGAACGTCTTTCTCTCTCTCTCTCTCTCTCTCTCTCTCTCTTTCTCTCGTTGGCACACATCTCGGACTTTTGCATTAGGCGAGCGCGCAGGAGAGCGCTTGCGAGCGCCGTGTCACGTGTCATTGCCCCCGAGATATTCTTGGCAGCTCTCTCTTCTCCTTCTCCCCTTCATCCTCTTTCTTCTCGGCGCGCGGCGACGCGCTATCGCCTCCCGGCTTTCCGCGACTGCGTCTCTCTCTCACTCTCTCTCTCCCTCTCTTAAATTTCACCCCTCTCGGGCGCGCAGCCCTCGCGCGGCACCTTTCTCTTTGTGCGCTCCTTTTTTTTTTTGCCCGATCCCTCGCGGTCCTCGGTTTTTCCACCCCTCAGTGCGCGAACCCTCCGCTCGCCCCTCTATTTCCCCGCGCGCGAGGCGCAACCCTCCCTTTCACCTGGCCCTTTTCGCCCCCGGCCGGCCTTCCCCGTCGCCCCAGGACGACGGAGGCTCGTCCGACTTTTCTTTCTCTCTCGCCGCTTCGACGGCTATCTTTCTTTTGAGTCTGAGTATATATCCTTCAAGGGGGCATGCAAATGAAAATGGAATACGTAACAGTGCGGCCTGGTGGTATTATCCGTTGTGAAATTGACAATAGCGCCTTAAATTACATCGGGAGAAAAACGGGACGGATTCTCCTGCTACTTTACCTTTTTTACTTTTACGAATTTACTCTTGAATTTCAGACAATGGCCTGTGAGAAAGAGGGTCACGCCATTTACCGTTGCGAATGATTTATCTCCTGTTGTTTAAAACAAGTTTCGGATGTTCTTTAAATTAGTTTTTTTTTAATGATATTCTCAACGAATATAGTAGTTGAAGGAGTTGAAAGGACTTTTTTTTCATTTTTACTGAGTTCTGGTACAACAAAAATAGTCTTTATTGTTTTTTTTTTTATTAGAAAAACTATTTATTAATTTTAAATAATTCTAAAATAATTTTTCTGAATTTTATATCTACAAATTCATAGGGGGAAATAATTTCCCAACATATTTAAAAAAACGCGGCTACTTTTACAGATGCTCATCAACAGAGTTTCCAATCAATTTTATAGATCTCCTTCGTCGAAGAAAAAAAATAATTTTTAAAGACAATTTTTGAAATGATATGATTAAATGCAATTTTTCCAAATAAATTTTTATCATACACTAAATTAGAAAATATAGCGATACTAACACTCTTATTAACGAGTAATCTTATAATGTAATAGTTATAGATTCTAAGGTACCACGTACTAATAGTAGTAAGACTTTTATACGATTTTCAGCTTATACGCTTCATAAAAGTTTAATAAAAAGAATTAAATTTAAAGAGAATAATCCATTAACTTCGTAATGAATACTTTTAAATAAACTCACCCAGAGGTCAACATTGAGTACAAGCCAAGCTTATTCCTTTTCTCAATTTTAACAAATTATTTTCAAGATAACGTTGAAATTTAACAAGGGTTTCCAATTACTCCCCTACTTAAAATTCATAAAAATTCGCCCTCCGAATTCCAGTCGCACGTAGAGTCTTAAAAGATAAAAAAAGACAAAAAAAAAAAAAATAAAATACATACACACTGGTTCTTACGTCCTCAAGATCGTTGCCGCTCCGAAACCGTCGACTTTCACCCGCAAGTCGCGCGCGCGCGCGCGAAACAAAAGTCGTCGTCCGGCGCTCGAACCTTCGGTATTTCCCGGACGTATTGCGCTGAACACCTCCGAGGCGTCGGACACACCGCGGCTTGTCACAGCGAAACCGGAAGCGCCAGCTCGCGGGCGCACGTCCCTCGAACGACAGGCGGCCGCACGAACTTTCCCTTTTGCCGAGACCTTGCGCCGGCACTTGGACGCGCACTTACGTGTGCGTGCGCACAATACCCGCGCGCTGCGGCCGGGCGACCCTCGCGGGCACGTGTGTATACACACTTTTCATCGGCTTGGGGTCGGATTCTCTCTCCTCTCTCTCTTATACCGCGCTGTCCCTTTCTCCCGCGTCCGCCTTTCAGCCCCCCCCCCTCCCCCCGTCCGCGAAGCCGCTCATCGCGAGAGGGTTAAGGTTGCGCACGTGTCGCCACCCCGGTCCTCTCGAAACAGTAGTATCGATCCGCCGATCGATATCTCTCTCCCCGCCGACACCGTAATTGGTCCGGCGAGCCTTCCACTCTTCCTCGCAGCTTATTTTATGCAAGGAACAAATTGGCGCTCGTTGCGAGGCCGCCGTAACATGAATCACGGAGGAAACGTCGGACTCGCACAGCGTGCTCTGCTCCTTCGAAAAATAAAATAAAATAAAAAAAAGGAACTTAAAAAAAAAAAAAAATGCCACGGCGAGGGAGAAAGGGAGCGCTCGCGCGCGCACAAAGGTGCACATCGATGCCCGGAGACGCGCGCGCTCCCCGCCGCTTCGCGCGCAGCTCGTTTGCGAATGATTCTCGCTTCGGCCTTTTTTTCTCGCTCTCCCCCGGGAGAGAGAGAGAAGGAGAGCGCGCACCGATTCGCTTTTCTTAGGCCGTCGTAAATTACTCGCGGATGAACGAGCTCCCGACGCGCGGAATGCTAGCCTTCCTCGCTTTTCATTTCTCGCGCGCGCAGCTGCAGCAGCGCGCGATGCGCGCTCTCTCTTCGCCCGTTTCGTCTCCCTCCGGCCCTCCCATCCCGCTTCCTTTGCAGTTCGCTATGGAACGAAGGCGTACATACGTGTGTACCCTATACGACGGAGCTTGGAGTTTCGTGCTCGCGGGAAGTGCGCCTAATCCCTCGGCTTTTGTGGCGCACTCGCACTTCCGATGACGCTCGCTGTGTGTATATATTCTTTTTCTCGGTTGTGCGATGCTTCCTGGCTGCTTATACAGCCAGTTATTGACTGAGCGCTGGAATGGTTGGTCCTATCGCTCGTGCGGTTGTTTCGGCTGGGAGGAGGTGAGAGGGGGATTACCGGTACGCGGGTTATAAATAGACTTGAATTTTGATTGGAAAATTGTATCCGATTTATTTTTGGGACTGAATGCACTTAGATGCATGGTATGTAAATTACGTTACTGGGATAACGGTCTGTGTAACGTAATACTGGTTTTTGTAGATAACTCGCTGGGTATAATGGAGCGGTAAGGTACAATAGGATGCAGCAAAGTCAGTAAGAAAACCCTACAGAAATAACTTTTCATTGTTGACATTTCTTTCTTATTGTTGTTAGTCGAATTGATTTTTCAATCACAGACGTGTTACGTTTACTTGATTATTAAACTATCCTATTGGCGGGAATCTAATCTTATTCTAATGAAACTCATGAAACTAAATTTAAAGTTTTCAAGAAAAATCTGTACATTTGATTTTTTAATAGTTGAAAAAAAGAACATAATCATACTTTTTTATTATTTTTCGTTTCTTTTTATTTATTTTTAAACATTTTTTACTATTACCGTTATCTCACCTACTTAACGCCGAAAAAGAAAAGTTTGTTTGATAAACTTCCATTAAAATTTTAAATTATTTACGTTGTAATAAACATTTTAATAATTTAAAGTGTTTAATTCACTCAACATTTTATTTAATCTCGAATTTTACTGCACCTTAAGTCGCACTTCACTGAATTCTCCCTTGTTATAAATGAAAAACTGATCCCAGATCCTTTCAACGCGCATTTCCTTCACTTGCAAGAAGCTTTCATTGAAAAATGTCGCGGCTGAATGCAGCTGAGACGAAGAAATTCTGATATATTAAATAGAAACGGCATAAAACGCTTTCACGCCAATCATCCGTGCAAGTCACTGCAACAAAGGTTTCAATCTTCGATTAATAATGTGCAAATCCGGCGAAATAAAGAATCGAAATATTTCCGTACGAAAGGCTCGCTAAACAATTTGTCAATAACGTCGATAAGTCTGCGAAAGATATTGCCGCGCGGCAGCGTCCAGGATTCGAAGGTCTCGCCTTTTTTCGCCGCAGCTTTCGCAGAAGCGAGCCACTCGCTCCGTCCCTCGTGCAGGAGGCGGGCGGCGCACTCGAGCTTTTCTCCTCCGCTCGTCTGCGTCCCGCGGCGCGCAGGTTGTTGCACCCTGCGCTACGCGCCGCCGACTCGCCGCGAGGGAGGGTTGCGCGCACTTTACGATCATTACGCGTCAAACGCAAACGTCAATTCGCCAAAATTCACCGTTTCGATAATTTCCGATTCTTTTATACGTGAAATGCACCCGCAAAGTAATATCTATATTCTGAAATAAATCTTCTAGTTTACTTTGAATACTATGATAGTAAAATTTTATCAGTGTATTATAAATTTTCATCATATACGTATAGTAAATGTTACTGGAAAGTACAGTAATTTTTACTAGATTACTTTTTTCATTGTAGTAAAGTTTACTATACGTTTTTTTTTTGTTTTTTTTTTTTTGGAGAAGTATAACTTATGGTCTATCGTTGAAACTGTAAAAATGTCACTGTTTTGGACAGTGATATTCAGTTTCATAAAAAGTAATTACATTTCCTGCACTGTTTGCGCGGTCGCGCACTGGTAATTGTATATTAATTTTTACTGTTTCGATGTTAGACCGAATGGGAGGTGCACTATAGCGGTCCCTACTCTTCGTGGACGTGCCAGCACACACGTAGGCCTAAGTAAGGCACATGACGCTTGACATTACAGAATGTAGAAGGAGACGCTCATTAACTTACTCATTAACTTAAAATAGTGGTATCTTATCAGTCCAGCCCGTCCTTACATTAGCTTAGCAATTATTCAATAACAAGCTTGCAATATTTTTCTGAACGTGCTTGCATTAAGAAACATAAAAGTAGTTTCTTACAAAAATAAAAGTCGGAAACTTTATCTTAAAATTATTATAATTTTTAATTTACAGTGATTAACAGCAACTCTTGCATCTGATCCACCCATATACCTTTCAGAAAATTTCAGCGATTTGCCTGCTCTATATCTCTTAGTGTACCGAGCATCGAGAGAAAGTAGAATAACTTCTCACAAACGATACGGAAAAAATGAAAATCGGTGTAGCATAATCTACCGAAAGATCGAGCCGCAAAGAAGGACAGTAGCGCACCGCGTTAATCGCGCGCGCGCAAGCAGCAAGGATCCTCCACGAGAAAAACACCGAAGCGCATACACGGAGAGAAATTTGTTATAGAAATTTGATATTATTACACTGAAAAAAATAACAGGGGAAGGTTCACAATAAATGTTGTAAGCCGGGGACAGACCTGGCAAGTTAAGAAAATTACTATAAGTTTGGGAAAAATTACAATTTTTATCGTAAAATTTGCTATAATTGTGGCGAATTATACTATAAAAATTGTAATTTTTCGCAAATTTATAGTAATTTTCTTGGCTTACCAAGTCTGTCCCCATCTTACAAAATTTATTATAAACCTTCCCTTATTATTTTTTTTCAATCTACGGTATGGATTTCGGCTATGCGCTTATAGTAACACGACTGCTTTACTATAGTCAAAAATTGTTAATAAATAAAGTTTATCTAAATTTACTATAAATTAATTTATTTTTAAGCGGGATGTGCATCAAGTTGATGACTTTATCGTCCGAGATCATCCGAAAGAAAAAGGCACCGGCCATGTTGATCGAGATGTTGATGCGATAATCTCAAGGAGTAGTTGTTACCATAATGGCACCAGTCCCTTGCGTTAAAAGGATAAAATATTGTTACTTATTTCGCATTGTATGCATTCCCACTAAAAACGTTCAATTTTGTTACGATAGTTGCTTGCGTTTCATGTATTTATCACAAGGAACGGCGTTTTGTCAAAGAAGCAACAGAATTCATACTGGAAAAGAAAAAAAAAGTTCCTCTCCGCTTAGCCCGGATCACTTGGAAAACAAAAGCGTGGAAACTGCTCGGGCAGTCGGGTTGCGATCTCCGTCCGGATGGCGAATCGTCTCTTCTGTATTCGCGTCTCGCGCGCGCGGGTGTCTCCCCGGCGGGGCTCCTTGTACCTCGCGTCGCTCCGCCTCTCTCGGACGCGAGCCGAGGAGACAATAGCCGACGGATGCGGGCGCTTTCGAATGAAAAACTTTTCGTGCCGAGGCGCGCTAGAGCCTATACTAGCAAGCTTTTTCCGAGCGCGAGCAGACCTCGTGTCGTTGAACCCCGCGACGGTGTTGTGCGCGCCGCGCTTAAGCAGTACACCAGGCACGCGCCTCCTCGCCTTTTCCTTTCTCCCTTTCCTGTTGGGCCGCCACTCTGATTCACCACCGCCCCCCACCGCACAAGCGCGCTCTGCTCTATTCAATCGCGCGCCTCTCGGCCCGTTTGACCGATGGCGATTTCGCCTAATTCGCCGTAATGACACCCGCGCCCGTTACCCGCCGGGCAGCTCCCTCAACTCTCTTTATTACGCTGATTATGATTGCCTATTGAGGTTTGCGATGAAAATTGCCACTTTTTTTTTTTAATTCACCGGCTAGAGGCTTCTTTTCCATTGGCTCGCGCCGCCCAGGGTAACTGACCGCCTCGCGCGTCGTCTCAATTAAGTCGAAGCGGCACGGCTCGTAAATCGGTCGGACCTTCCTTCTTCTCCTCTCACTCGTTTTTTTTTCCGCCGCGCCGCGAGAGGCGCAGCATAGTAACAATAATGTTGTAAATAACGCCGAGGCCGCCTCGCGGCAAGGTACGATGACTCCGCCTGGTACACGTAAGCCAGGGAGCTAAATGCGCGCGAGCGCGCCGCAGTTGACACCTGCGCGCGCGCGCGGATAGCCTCCATTGTTCGTCGCTATGGCTAACTTTTAGAGGCGGCATTGTTCGCCGCAACGCGGAATAGCTTCCCGATGCAACGAAGAAGCGGTAATGAATCGTCGCGGGTCCCCTCCGCGTGGCGATGACGTCGCCGCCACGGTCGATTTGAATCCGCGACGTGGTTTAATATCGACGTCAAAGTATTGTTGTGCCTTCCGCGCTCGATCCAGGAAACTCATTGGCGATTCGCTCTTTTTCTTTTTTTTTTTTAGAGCTGAATTCGTTTTGATGCAATCTGAGTGCGTTATCGTGCGCGTCCTTATCGGGGGGGAGCGCGCCTCCGGCTTAGAAATCGTCAATTATGCAATATTTGACAATCGAGCGGGCGATTTGTATGAGGCATGCCTTACATAAACGCGCATTTACATAGAAAGACTTATTGAAATTATTTCCACGAGGCATCATCCCAACTAGAGTTCAGTGCACACACCGGTGGCGGCCGTCGGTTATGTATATACTACGAAAAAGAGAGAAACACGCCGAGCGAGCGACAGGAAAACCCGTCCTCTCTCCCTCTTTCTCCATCGCGAGCACAAAAGAGGAGAGCGCGCGTAGAGCGAGAGAAGAGAGAGAGAAAAAAAACGCATCTCCGCGCTATTGATAGCCCACGAATGCGTCAACGTCAATGGCGCGCCGCAAGGGATTAATATTAATAAAGATTATGACGACGCAGCGCGCGGTAACGGATCGAGATCGATAAGGCGTATTACGGAGGCAGTGGCCCGTTAAGGGCCGGACAAAAGAGTTTACCTTTTACTTATGCGCATGCAGCGATAAGCGTACGGCGACTCGCGACGGTCGCGACTCGTTCTCTCTGATGGATCCTATCTTGGGCACCCTATGAGATCTGAATCTTTTGCTGCTGGTAAAAATTCCGGAAATATCTTCACACGATTTTACGCTTATTTTTTGACAAAACTCTTTTTGAAACTAACTTTCGATTCTTTTTGTCGTTTCTTTTACAATGGAAATTAAGCGATCGAGATTTCGATTATCTGTTCGAAAATCTCGTATAATTATAATTTTCGCATTTTTTATGTAATACACGACAAATTTTAATTCCATAACGAGATACAACATTTAGAAGAGATTTGAAAATAATTATTATTACATTTCAATGTACTTTTGCTCTCAAAAGATAATAAAAAGAAGATGGAAGGGTTTTTTTTGGTAAACCTTTTTGAGCAATTAACGCCAACATTCAAAAAATGTTTCAATTTGAAATGCAATAATTTGAATTATCAAAAGATTTCATGTTTTTTCCATTACCAGTTTATTTTAAAGTTTATTTTAAATTGTTAGTACATTAAAAAACAAATGCCCACGTTCATGAAAGCTGCAGGCTTAATTTGTTAGTACTTTTTAAAAAATCGCGCGCTTTATTCTTTACTTTGTCCGGGCGCGGTGAAAACGTTCTCGAAGGTTTTCAGCCGAGCTAATGAAGTCCCCGCACGTTCTTTAACGAGGCGAACATTGGAAAAACTGTCGACGGCGAAATAAGTAAGCGTCAGTCACGTAGAAACCTCCGTCAAAATAAATGGAATTCCTCGATATTTCGTAAGGCCTTTTAATCCGTGCAATTTAATATTTAAAAAATGCCGTCGTTGCGGAGAGAATGCTATCTCTTGCGGAGGATCGGAAAAAGGACGAGGAGAGAGACGGAACGAGCGTGTAATTAACTCAGGGCGCACGTACGTGCGCGACCGGGAGAACCGCGGGACTCGCGTCGCAGTGACAGTAATCGCCGCCTTTCTCTGCCGATCATTTGTTTCTATTTCACAAGTCGCGACGAACGCCTCTTCCCGCGCCGTCCCTTTCACCGGTTAATCCACTTGCGAGCTCCGTAGTTTTTCTTCATTTCTCTGCTCGGCGCTTCCGCTCGCTCCTTTTTTCCGTCCCTCGCATCCTTCGATTTAGCCGCTTATACCGTGCGGTACTATACTAATGTGATCTATTGTTGTATATGCCTCATCTGCGATTTTAAATTATCCGCGGTTTACACGCTAAAACGGCTAGAGTGAAATTTCATTCTTTTTTTAGAGTATTTCTAGAATTAATTCATTCGTAGAGTTAAAATACAGTTCTGAAAATTTACTCTAGTGGAGTGAAATTATCACTTTACATGAGTACTTTTACTCTAGTGGAGTGAAATTATCACTTTACATGAGTAAAATGACGTAATTTCACTTGGATAGAACAGTCACCCTTTCACTCTACATTTGAGTGAAAAATTACTCTACTTCACTCTAATCGAGGGAGTTAATTTCAATCTAAACTTCGAGTGAAATTTTGACTCCAACAATGGAGTCAAATCCAACTCCATTTCATTCTAGCCGATTTATCGTGTACATTACAAAATAATCCGTATCGTTTTTTAATTTATTTGTTTACATTATACCCGCACCAAATGTGCCGATTTTTATCCGAATAATAGCCATTTCGGCGTGGGTACGTAAAAAATCGTACATGCGCCATGGGAGATAAAAAATGATGCCTCAGATCGCGTGTTTGTCACTTACGCGCGATCTGGGACCATCTTTTCTTTATCTCTCAAGATAGGTGCATAATATACTATTTTAGTGCAGAAATTTTAATTAGTCTTTAGGTGTATATGGTTCAGTCCAGTTCCATCAGAAAAAAAGAATTCTTCGATTTTCATGGGATATTTAAAGAAAGATAAATGTAAAGTAAGTAATGTAAAGATCAAAAATAACACTCTTTTCAACCTATTTCAAAAAAACCCTGAAGAGTTATGCTTTAAAACGTAGTCCAAACAAAGATTTACCAAAAATGTTCCCTATACGGTGAACCATGATTTGAGATTACAATATTTGTCACGGAACTTTATTTTAAACTGAAAAGTCCAATTTTTATTCAAGTTTATTAAAGTTATCGAATATTTTATTATTAAAAATACTTAAAAAAATTTATTCTGACTGTACAATTCCTTCTATTTTATGTAAATAAACGTAGTAGATGTGTTTATCATTTCGTACCTCACGGTAACTGCCTCTTCTTTGTTACTCTGCAACTACAACCGCCTAAATAAATATCTTACGTATCTTCACAAATAAATATCAATTTTTCAGTCTCACTGTCGGGTGCAACGACCGATCGATTCCTCCTTGCGCGGCTTCCGATCTTTTAAAAGTCGGAGAACTGTATACAACTCGTTTTCGCACACAAAAGATTGCCGTATAATAAGGAAGGGAGTTTCTTTTGGGTGTTCTTTCTGCATTTTTCGCGGGCCGGCCTGACCCGGTTTTTCCGACCCTAATCCCCGTGTCTCCCCTTCGGCTCGTTTTTCGTGCGTTTAACCCGGTGGCCGGGGGGGGGGTTTGGGGGGGGGAGAGGGAGGACAGGGAGAAGTGTCATTCCAAGGAATGGTCAGGGCAAAATCTTTA
>JAWWEN010027494.1:0-16481 GCA_035582955.1 Sycophila texana | reverse complement strand
GAGTATTCTGTTAAAGTTTCGTTAAAAACTGTTAGAAATAAAAATTATCATGGGAGACGCTTGACCCTCCTTAAGTAACTGCTGACGAATAACTACAGGTAAACTATTGAAACTGAGAAAAAAGAATTGTAAAAATTACTATATCTTTATGATGGGAATTACTGTACAATGAAATTTGCTACAAAATTTGTACTAATTATGTATTAAATATATTTAATATTGTAAATTTTACTGGGCAGTATTGGAAATAATCCTATTATACATACAGAAAAATTTGTTGTAGAATATGCTAATTTTTATCCGAGAGTTTAGTCTGTGGCCACGTTCTCATACAATTGACAGTAATTTTAACAATACTTTTTTCTCAGTGTATATAGCAATACTGCCAAACGTCGCCAGTATAAATTGCCAATTTACCACTGGAATCAAACAGTTCATCAATAGTTCTTTGTAATTTATTTCTGTAAGGGTATATAGTCTCGCAGTAATATTTGCACCTATATAAAATAATTCACAATCCTCTATAGCAAAAGACAATCCAATAAACAGTCTTGAATCGAAAGTCGTCGGCGCGATTGGCGCTAATTGACTTTCTCACTCCAATATAATTGATCGATCCGAGCGGTTCGGGCTAGCCGCTACACGCGTAGAAACATCGAAAAAATCGGCGCCGGCCGAACTCTCGCGTTACTGCGCGCTTGCGCGCGCATATAAACCGAATGCGCGTAATTTCGCTCCCTATACGCCGCCGGCTCTCCGATCGGGTTACACGCGGGGCCCCACGCGGTAAAAACTCCGTAAACCTGTCTTTCGGCGAGCGCCGCGACCGGCCAGCCTCGATGAGGCGGTCCTTTTTCGTTGTGATCGGTATAATGAATACGTATACATATATATACTCGTACCGGATGTTTTTCGATAATCCTCAGCCACGCAGTTCTGGCCGCGAGGTTATCGATCCCCCCGATCGGTAACAATGATAATCGCTGCGGATTAATTGCCCGGAAAATTTGCGTGCGTGGGTCCAATTTGCGGTCTGGTTCTTTCGAAATTGCAGTATATGTATAGGGTGGACGAATTTACAATCAAGATATATAGTTTATATATATTGTATCAAATTGAATTACGGTGCGGTAATTGATGAAACGAACAGGAAAAATCAAGATTAATAACGGCGAGCCGGCGATTATTAATTATTAACGCTGCGGCCGGGTCATCAATTTTCATCGATCATCGCGAGAAAAGAAACTCGCGGGGGCATTAAATTCAAAAGGATATATAAAAAAAAATCGTTCGAGCTCGCCTGGGCTGCCCCGATGTAACGTTAAAAGCGTCAGCCAAGTAATTTCTAGCTCGGAGGCTCGTTCCACGCGCGATAAAGAATCGCGCTCTGTCCCTTCTCGATCGGCGCAGGATATACACGTAACTTAGCGCTCGGGCCTCCCAAGATTGTCGTTTAGATTCTCTCCCCCTCCTCCCTCCCCCTATGGAGACGCAAACTCGATGGGAATTGATGCTTATAAAGGGGGACGTTGCGAAAGAGCCGGACCATTTCAGAGTTGGTAATGCCATTGCATTACAGGCCGTAGAGCAATGGGAAAAGGCGCATTCGCGTGGTTAACCATTATTATTCGCGTGGAGCCCGTGTATAAAGACATATTTCTATAATAAAATTATGAAATAAATGGGTATTACAAGCTCTGGAATGGGGATAATGATGTAGTTTGTTGCCGATTTCTTTTTTTTTTTTTTTTTTTTTTTTTGATCGGCTGTTATTGAATTTTGCGGTGTTTGCAGTAGTGCGGGCCGTTTTTACTGGAGGTAGCTTATGTAATAAACAACGGGATTAGCAGGGCCCCGGCTCCGTTACGCAAAATTTATATTGATTGATTGAGTACTCGCGCAGTTTCCAACGAGGCGCTCGTAAATTTTCCATTTTACAAATCGCCCGCGTAATGGTGTAATTGATTGCGGCTCGCGGTGAATTATGCGAAAATTAAATGTGCAGCCTCTACGCGAGCCTCGTATTTATTTAAAGGGATATATAGTGCGGCGAAAAAATATTATCGCCACGTGCGCGGAAATTAAAACTGAAAAATAAAAGACGCTCGATCGGCTGGATAGATAAGCCGTTCGAGTCGAGCAACGGCGAAGAAATCATTCAATCGGACAGAAATTCGGCCGAAACCTGACGCGAATGCCATTTGGGCCGGTGCCAGAAGAAACGGCCGGACGAGCGACATTTCATTTGACTTAGCTCTTAAAACGTATTTCTTGTAATCGCTGCATAAGTTTCTTTTTCTCGCCCGGACGGCGTACGTGCTCTCCTTTTCGACGGGTGACTCGCGAAATTGAGTAAAAGAAAGAAATTCATTATCGCTCCTCTCCTTTTTCTTTTACTCTGCACACGTACATCGTGCAAATCGCAGAAAGTTCCTCAGAACATACGATAAAATATTTTTTTTTTTCTTCGAAAATTTAATTCTACCCTTATAGCGGATAATTTACGTCAAAAAATACAATTTAAAAAATTGATTCACATTTTGATGATGTATCCATAAAAAAAAGTCATATTCTTACTATTTTTTGTATGAATTAATTTTCAGTAAACCAGATTGACAGCAAATTGTACAACATTTGCAATTTGCTGTAAATTTGCTCTAAATCTGGGTCCGTTTATAATATCTGATTTATTGCGATCTTAAATAATTAACCTGAGTTAATTCTATTTGTTTATTATTTAAGAATAATATTTGATTTTAAATTTAATTCCTGCGCGTACTCAAACTTGTCGAAGCCCATCATTCAATCAAAGTGTTTCACGCTTTTTTACATCATAAGAAAAAAAAGTTATCCATTAAGTATTACCAGAATTAAACAAATATTTATCTAAATCAAATAAATATATACATTTTTTCGTTGATTTTGACGATATACAGTCCTACCTTAATCGCTTTCTTTCATAATCTATGCTTATATGTGCGGCAAAGTAGTTGAGCGATAAGATCGAGGCGCGACTTTCCATTAGCGGAGTTGTCCGCGCGCGCCGGCGGTGCAATACCTGACTTTTGACGTTTCAAACTTTCGGCACGATTGGCGCGGAGGATTCAACTGCGTCGGCTGTTGATGGAGAATTCGAGCCTCCGGGCGGCCAATTCAGCCGCGAACTGCAGTTCACGAGAGCGACATTATAACTTGCGGCGATGCTGCTGGAATGTTGACCCTTGCCTACGTCAACACTCGGGCTCGAAAAACATCCAGTGTCAAAAGCGCAAATGTACGCAGTGCATAAGCCGAGCGAGAGCTTAGTACACGTGTTGGTATGGGTCGTGGTTGACTGCACGACATTCTTCGAATTTTGAGGGATAATAATCGCGGTGCGGCTTTTGCTGGGAAACGAGTTAATCTTATCTTCGCGGTGGGAAACGAGACAACCACGTAAAATTAACTTTGAATAATATCCTTAATTTTATCTAATTTATATCGTTTAATTCTGAATCCTCTTTAAAAATAAGTAAACCACATGAAAGAAAAAAATCTGAAAGTTGATCAAAACGCAGAGAATGAAGAATTGTAATCTTTTATTACAAACCAAGAGTATAATGTACGCCAAAAATTAATTGAATTAATTTAGTATAGTTACACAGTAAATTAGCTGTCTTTAGTTATATCACATTTTATTTAAAATTCACTTATATTTTTTTTATTTTAAAAATGGAAAATTACTTCACAAGGGGCGATTCAAGATATACACGCGCTTTAACTTTATACTTGTAATTTTAAATATAAATCTTACACTTGTAACTAATACACAAATGACACTACAACCTCCCTCGGTTTAATGTAAAGAAAATGTCGTCATCATGAATATTAAGCACTAAAAGAGTCACGTCAGAAGGAAATTTCACTTAAGCAAGCAGGGAGGTGCAGGAAAATAAGCTCGGGTGAAGCCAAGCGCAAGGCCAGCCGAAATAGAGTAGATTTTAGGGATTACGAGGAAGAGCGCGCGAGCACACACCGGCCTTTATGTGCATATATGCAAAGGCTCGGGGACGTTCAACCCTGGAAAAGGTGTACGCTCGGATTCTTTTTGGATTCGCCGCGGCCCATTGCCCGCTGAAAATCTAAATATACAAAAGTGACGCGCGGACCGACACTCGAAATTCCAGTGCGGAAAAAGTAAACTCTCCCGCGAAGTCTAAATGTGGATGTACTTCCGGAGCCTTTCGTTCGTTTCGCGTGGCTTGCACACAGCCGCGGGCTTTTTTTTTTATAATTTTTCTATTTTTAAATCAGAGTATGCGTATATTTCAGGAGAAGACAAAGTTTACTAAATTTTTGGGTAAATGAAAACTTGTGTCTAAAGAGAATCTCGTTATTTAAGAAATTGTAGGATAGGATGTAGGAAGGAGGGGGGCTCCTCCTACGCCCGTTTCGAGTGAAGCACATCCAGAGGCCTGGTTTCTTGCATCTTTCGGAAAAGATGCTGCAAGAAGCCCACTCTTCCATTAGTTACCTACTCTCCTATAGGGGAGATGACGGGAGGTGTGGTGCACTGCTCTTGCGAGCATTTTCGCACAATCTGGAAGGTGGGTGTGGGCATGACGGGATATAACTCGGCGGGTATTTAAGAAATTATGTAGGATAGGCGAAATAAATTATAATGAGGATGAGTAGTGTTCTGATTTCTTAATTAATTAGTGCCTTTTAAATATCCTTTAAAACTGTGCCTTACAATTAACTTTCATTCGTCAAGTTTTTTCCGATTTAATGTTTACCAACGAAGTAGCGATTTGGAAATTATTATCTTTTAACTTTTCGAAAAGGGAAAAGTATGTATGGAAGGTCCCAATTTCGTAATAGATCAAACATTGATATTCACATTGACATATAAACTGATAAATAAAAATAATAAGGCACGATTTTACGATCAATATCTTTATCATATACCACTCGTCATGGAGTTTAATTTTATCGGTCATATACTATCGCTTGCATTGTCTGTGCGATAATTTGCACATAAATCGTTCTCTCGAATCTTGAATAGACGATCATATAAAGAAGATATTGCATCGAATTTTTCCAGCCAAGAACAAGCTATTATTTAAAAACAAGGTCAACATTTATAAACTTGATTTAATAAGTCATTGATATGGAGTACTATACATTTGTCTTTCTTCATGAGTATGTAACCAAAACCCTTAATTCAATTGGGTACAAAATAATTGTTATATTTAATTAGCTATGATAGAATATCGACAATTTTTTTTTATTTTCTCAATTCAAAGTTTATTATTACGAAAATATCCCGAATATTGAAATTGATGTATGACATCACGATCACAAACTAACTATTAAATTTTAAAAAACTTGTGAAATTTGTATACGATCTTTTACTTGTTATACGTTATTTTATGTACAAAGATATATTATATATTTACCTTTTTGTAAATACTGCAATAATTTACAATAAATAAACATTCTACATTCTACATTCTACAAAATATTTAAACCGCCAATATCTTTCTTAATAATCATGGAACTGAACATAGAAAATATTATCTTCTCTTTCAATATTCTATCAGTAGCCAGATACAACGGAATCGTTCACTTTTCCACGAAATTTCAGCGGAAATCCAAACCTCTATCGCGACCATCTAAATAATTTCAAAGACCCCGCCTCATCCTATATGCAACAGACGTCTCACTCCAAAACCGCATTCCCGCACCTACACGCGATTCGACGCGTCCCCCTGCGGATAAGAGAGCTCTGCACGCGTCGTCGCGAGAGCACCAAAGATTAGACGACCCCAGCAAAGCGAGGAGCGAGCCAACGGGCTCCACAGTCCCGACAGAAACAAAGGTGGTATATTTCACGAGAGTCGCTCGTTTTAATGGACGCGCTCACAAAGCGACTCCGCGGCCTATCGGGACGCGGATACGCCTCGGCTCTATTATGAAGTAACGCCGCTGGAAAGAGAGACAGAGCGACGTCAAATCGGCCGGGAGTTTACGCTCCGAAGGAAGATTTTTCGCGCGCCGGTCCGCGCCGATGAAAGGATTTTACTGTGCGTTTGTTTCTACGCGTAGGGGGGAGGAGAAGGAGTAGCACTGGGAGCTCGCTTTCGTAATTTCTCAGCGGCGTTATATGCACCTCTCTCGGGCTTGTCGGAGATTTTTTCTTTCCTGGCGCTCGCGAGAGCGAGCCGAGCGTTAAAGCGGCATTTACTTGCGCGCGGCTCTCGTCGAGATGCCGGATTCGAGATTGGTTTTCGCGCCGAGCTACGGACGCCGCCGGAATGGGCTTTGCGCTTTTTAAAAGATTTTTTTTCTTTCCGATTTTTTTTATTTCTACTTGGAATTTTTTGCGCCTCGCTTGCGAGTAGTGTGTATACAATGCACGAGTTCATTCGCGTTTATTTAACTTGTTTTAGCTGAGCGATCCCTTGGTTCGCGGCAGCTTGAGCTTTTTGTTATCTCGGAGTCTCGGTGTGACTTGCGGCCTATTAAAATAAATTGCTTAACATTTAAAGTTCCCGCCAATAGGTCGTTCCTTCAAAAAGGCGGAACAATGAGAGACGATAAATTTTGAAAAGAATGAACCTTCTTTTTTTGGAAATTTATGAATTATTCACGTGTATTTTTCTTACTTTAAAATGTTATTTAACCATGCTAAGTTATGCGGATGAGGTCAACGGATTCACATGCGCGTGGATCCACCGCTAGTCGAATCGGGGAGGTTGGAAAAAAGTTCACACTTAGCTTCAATCCATCTTAATCGATGTGCATTCGCACATTCCCTTGTCAAAAAAAAAAAAACTCAAAGCCTCCAAATCCCGTAAATTCTCGGGTAGCGCATCGAGAATAGTGTATTTACCACTATAAAAAATTAAATTTGGGAGATATAAAGAGAGATAGTGAGAGAGAGGGAGAGAGAGGGAGATAGATAGATAGATAATCCTTTATTTGTACAAAAGAGACAAAAGTTACTATTACAATAAATACAAGAAAATAAATACAAGAAAAATAAAATATAATAAACATAATATAGAAAAATTTCTTTGGTTAAGTATTTACAGAGTACATGTCATATCACAGAAATTCTAGTAGCGAATAAACAGTGATAATTGTAGAAAATATCATAGTCAAAGATTTGGCCTAATTTCGTAAATATCACAGATTAATATACATTAAAATATCATATGACTAGGGGCAATTTGCACTTATTGATTAAATAAACAATTAAAATGGTAAAAAGCATAGGCTAGAGATCTAGGGAGAGAGAGAGGAAGAGGGGAGGGGGAAATTCCCTTTCGCCGCGAGTCCGCAGTAATCCTGCAAATTCCAATTACCCAAGCGGCTCGATGGGCCCCGATGGGTTAATACAGAACGAATAATGGATTAGGGAGGTACATCCGAGAGATGGATTGGGCGAACTGGTGGAATTCCCGCGCAGCCCATCCCCCCTACCCCTGCCTTCTCCAACCCTCGCTCCCGAGTGCCTCCCGCTCTCGCGGAAAACTTTTCAAGTGTGTATAATTAAAATGCAACCCGTTTTTTATCTTCCGTCCGCTATTTCGGGTCGGCGCTGATGGATGGCCAGAGGAAATATTTAATTAAAGGCCAAGAAAGGAGGTTGCAACGCTCTCGCCTCGAATTTTTCGCGTGCAATTACCGCGCAGGAAAAAAATTTCTTGCTTGAGCGGCAAATCGCATTATACCGCGACGAAGGAACTTTAAAGCTCAACGCGCGCTAAACTTGAAATTACTAATTTGGCCAACAGTAATGTCTGTATATACGATCTATATATATATGTATATATGTATGTACGTGAATTACTGTGGCCGACTGCGCGAGAAAACTCGGCGAAGTTGCACCACCTCCACCGAAACGCTGCTTAGAATCTTGGAGTTTGAATGGCCCGTTTAAATATTCAAAATAATTTACATGCAGATTGCGGTGTCATGTGCACGATAAACTCCGAGACCGAAGACCCGAGCGATCCGCGCGCTCCGAAAAAAAAAGAAGAAAAGGATAACTCTTTCCTCTCTTTTGTGGCTCAAAATTTATATTTACACGCGCCGAAACAAAAGTTTGTTAAACGACTATAGAGAAGAGTGTAGAGGAGAATCATCTATCGGTGCGCGCGTATTCAGGCATTCTCGGATCTTTCCAAGCGGCGGCATCGCTGGCAGCTGCGAAACGAAAAATGCGCTAATGCCATTGAAGCACAGAGGATTCCGCGCGTAACTCGTAGAATTTGCGAGGTTGCGGCTAGTAAAATCGTTACCAATGGATTTTCACTTCCGCGAATTCGTGGTACTGAGGTGAGAGAAATTGTTGAAGTGCATTGGATTAATCACTTTTCTGATAAATTTCATTCTATACGCTGATGAGAAAGTCTTATACTATAAAAATTGTTGTAATAATTACAACATACAAATTCCGTAGTCCCTTTCAGTTTGCGTTAAATAGATTTAGTAAATTTATTATATTAGTTATTGAATAGTATACGGCGCCTATTAATTTTTTTTCATTGAATATTTTTGCAGACAAATCGTTGTCGAAAAGAAATTCCAATAATGTTAGTAATTTAATATTGGTCGAGTAAATAAAGAAATTTCGTTTCCTAGAATTCACGGAACAGAGACGAAAGGAATTCATGATATAATTTTCACAAGCAAAAGGAAGTTTCAGAATTTTCTCGGAATATCGGAAAATCACGTGTTTCCGGGAATAAAGATCGATTTTTCCGCGGCAATAGCATACACTCAATGTATTGTTGTCGCAGGAGCTTCTCTATCTGGGCAATTTGAATTGTATTGCTTTTCGACGCACAAAGTCTAGAACCTACTGTTATTTATATTCTTTAGAGAAAAATGAAATGAAACCTTTCTCATTGAGTGCGACAATTTTATAATAAAATTTTCAGAAAAAAATTAATATTATACAATTTTTTTCCGTTAAAGGACAGATTAAAAAACTGCACTAATATATCATTTCTTATATATGACTTGTTTTTATTGTCTTTTTTATACCGCACGATAAATTCTCTTACGCTTTGTTACTTTTCTAAAAGAAAACGGAAATCCGAGTCGAGCCGAAGTGAATAAGTCAAGCCAAATAATATACTCAAAACTGCGGGAAAATGCATCAGTGCGAGAAAGAAAATACACGAGGAGTTAGAGAGCTCAGAAAGCTGGAGTCCGGAGGGACAGCGTGAATGCAGCGAGACAAGCATCCAAGAAGAGAAGGATAAAGGGTGGGACACAGAAAGCCGAAGGGTGGGAATTTAAAGACGCGACCGGGAGAATGAGCGCGGCGGGAATAAAGTAAAAGGCAGAAAAGTCTTCCTCGCGGCTCGAGGAAACGGCGGATTTCGAAAATTTACTATCGCAAAGCCTCGGGAAAGTATAAATGGGGAGGAGCGGCTTTCTGCAGCGCGCTGCATTGTTTATGCACTGTCGGCTGCAGTGTCATAACCCGGCATCGACAAATTCCGCAATGGATGCGATACTCACGGAGTATTGTGTGATACTTTCGACACACTTTTTTTTCTCGCAGTTTTTTTTCCTCTTTTTAAAAGGAAAATTAAGGAAAATCTCATTTTCGCGGAATTTATATAAGATTCTTCTTTGATCGCGTTGGAATTTCTCGAGGCGTGAAATTAAAAAAAAAAAATCGCTTCAGAGAGGAGAACCTATTCGTGATTTATACGGGCATCTCGCGCACTTAATCACCGGAGATATAAGGTTCTTAATTTGAAACGTTGTTGTAACGGTAAAATTCTTGTAAGGTCATAAATAGGCAGTGCAGTGATCGCAGGATTTATTTTAGATTATCTACCGATGTTACGAAATTAACAGCGATGCTGGCCATTCAACTCGCAGTGCCTCGCTTTATCATTTCGATCGATTGTGCAGGTATAATTCCAAAAAGATTATATACATCCGTAATCTCCAGATAAATAATTTGCTGTAAAAAAAAAATCGATAAATGATGCATTGCTTTTGTCGCGCAAATTCGAAAGACTCGATCGTTTTTTTTTTCTTGACGTGCGCAACGCTTTTGAGGAAGAAAATCCCATGTAAGTACTGCTTACGTTGATTTAAGGCTCTATTAAAGGCGACTTCATTCGATATGCCTGAGTAGTTTGCCTTCGCAACGGCGTACGCGCGCAAGAAAGCGGAAATCTGGTACAGTCGCCTTGTTAACGAGGAGTGACGCTTGATCGATGCATCCGCAAACTGTTCTGTTAACAAAAGCAACGAATCAATTCTAAATTAATTAGAACATTCATTCAATCTATTTTTTTTCCTTTTTTTGTAAAAGAACACCGGTCGTTACGCTTTACAAACTGAGACTGCATAACTGACTGGATTAGAATTCCACTTTCCCAGCTTAATGAGATAAATTTATTTAGTTCCACAATACATTTACAGTATTTCATGGCATTGCAGAACGTAACGTACCAATAGTTTCCGGAGTTCCTTCGGGACGTTTCGTCCCACTAAAGTCAATAAGACATGCATAGGTTAAATTTTTAATTTCAACATATACTCATTTTTACAAGATGCTCAGACTCTCCCTGCGATCTAAAATCCTGCCCTTATCTTATTTCCGTGAATTTTCGATTTTTTTCAATAAAATCATAGTTCATCGGTTCAAACAATTCAAAACAAAGTTAATCAAAAACCCAGTAGTAATCAATAACATAAATTTACTTTTCATTACTGATACATTCACAATGTTAATTATCACAAGCAAAATTAAAATCAAAATTGCAGAGTATACATAACATAAAAATGATTTTACACGCTATACGCTAAAACGACTAGAGTGAAATTCATTCATAGAGTTAAAATTGAAATTTACTTAAGTTGAGTGAAATAATCACTTTACACGAGTAGAATGACTTAATTTCACTCTGATAGAGTAGGATTTTTTAGGCGATGGACTGCCCTTTCAGTCTACATTTAAGTAAAAAAATCACTCTACTTCACTTTAAGCGAGGGAGTTAATTTCAATATAAACTTCGAGTGAAAATTTGACTCCAGTGGAGTCAATCCTAACTTCATTTCACTCTAGCGGACTTAGCGTGTAGATAATTTAAAAATAAATTACTCTTTTTTATCTGTTATATTATATATTTCTTACATTTCTGATCTTTGTATTGCCACGTGTCCATTGGTCGCATATTAGACAGAGAGACATACGACTATAACCACGTGATCACGTTAGAATCAATCAAATTAAAAAATAGCTGGCTTCACTTTAAGGCTCGTAATTTCTTTAAGAGGACCTTATTTCTACTTGGCTTTTCATTCAAAGCGTACTTCGATCCGCAACATTGAACGCTGAAATTCGATTCTCATTATCCGGCCGAGGGCATCTTCCATCCCGCGCGCACAAACGAGCGCTCATACCCTTACAGCCGAACGGCCTTTATTAAATTCCTCGTAAAGAAATACGCCTCTTTCTCCTCTTTTGCATATTTCAAAAAGCGCGCGCGCTCGAGTGAATCGTTTATCCGCGGGGAGCGCATTAATGGCCTCGGCTCGACAATTTCGCTCCGTATTTGTCGTCGCCCGTGATTTTTCGCGCGATTCCGGGACATCGTATCCGCATTAAAATAAAGCGAGGAGCCCAGGCGCTCGTTTACCTTCGGCGAGTTCAAGCGGCGGCCGGACGCTCGCCGGCTTCCTTTTTTGGCGGGACTCGGGCATGCGCGAGGATGATGGAGTGCATGCACCTATCGGGATGCGCGGCTCTTTTTCGAGGAGCGCGCAGATAAGCCGGCGGCTGGCTCGTTTCGGCAGGATCAGCGACGAGCTCGTTAAGCGTTACATGAGAACGCATTAGGGCTTCTCGATTTTTTATTTATTTTTTTATTTTATTTTTTTTTTTTTTTTAATTTATTTAAAGATTTAACGGACTGTAGGTCCTGTATACAATTTATATAAAATTGAATAAAATAAAATTCTTAATTAATGATTTTTAACTATAAATACATAGAAAGAAAATTTCTATTATAAAAAAATGATTACACTGAAAGATAATATTTTAGAAAAAATTACGATTGGTCTATAGTGAAAATTACTAAACTGCTTGCGAAAGCAATCACAGACTGGCATTTCAAAAGAAATTACTAAACTTTTCGGTAAAATTTGTTATAAATACAGTAAAAATCACAATTACCGTCTGGCAAAATTTACTATATTTTTGGCAAATTTTACTGAAAAGTTTAGTAATTTCTCTCGAAATATCAGTCTGTGACTACTTTCCCAAACAGAGTTCAGTAATTTTTACTAAGCGACCTGTAATTGTTACTAAAACATTTCTCTCAGTGTATACTGTTTTGTAGCGCAGGGACAGACTCAACAAATAAAAAATGTTACTATAAGTCTAGTAAATTTTACTATACTTTCTAATAAATGTTTTGATTTGTCAAGTCTCTTCCTGCGTTACTAAACAGTATAGTAATTTTTACAAGAACTTTTCTCTACTTAATTGACCAATACACATAACTAGTTGTTAAACCTTTGGCGGCAAGTACCCTGATTTTTGATTACTAAAAACAAACTACATTCCACCGTCTTTTAAGTTAGTTTACAGTGAATTTTTTTACTTCTTTTATCTTTCTTTTTAATGACGAAATGTAGTTTGTATAAAGTAAAAAAAAAATAAAGATATTATCAGAGAGAAATTTTAGCATTGAATGTTATTTCGCTTACATACAAGCTTATCACGATGGAATACTAATATACTGCAGTCTACAGTAAATTCCCGCAGAGCAAACATTAATTTGAATAAAAAGAAAATCAATGAGAAGAATCAATGCAGAAACTAGAATTCACTAAAATACGCTCGTTGAAATTTATTCGCCGATCGGAATCGGCGCGGCGCGAAGCCTTAGCGGCGCATCACGCATCGCGCTTCGCCCGCCCGGAGGCTGCGGCAGCCGCAAACGAGAGGAAGAAGAAAACGAGCAGGCGAGGGCCGAGCGCGATTCCGCGTATATGGAGGTGTACACGAGCCCGCCGAGTTCCCTCTTCCTTCGCGCGAGCGCAGAACGCGCGTGTGTCGCTCGAAACAATGCGTTTCTGCGCCTTTAAAACGCGCGCCTCTGCACCGCCGTGGGACTTAAAGCGACCGGACACCGTGCAACCCCGGGACGAGAGCTTGTTTTTCTTCTCCTTTCGAATCGCTCGCGTACAATTAAGAGAGCTCGCGGAAGGAGCTAACGACGTCCCCCTTTTTTATTACTTACGCTTTTAATTGTTGCAGCAATTACTGTCCTTTCGTCCGTGAAGTGCCGCGGCAATTTCTTTTCTTTCTTTTTTTTTTTTTTTTTTTTTTTTTTTTTTTTTTTTTTTTTTTTTTTTTTTTTTTAAATAGATGAAAAAATTGTGCACTCTTAAGTTTTTAGAATGAAAGATATTATTACAGTCTTAAGACTACAATAGTGTCTTAAGACACTATTCAAGATAATTTGTAATAGTTTTTTAAAAAGCTATTAAAAATTATCTGTTAAACAGTCACGTCCCACTAACTACTTTTAAGACACTATTACATAATAACAGTGTCACATTAATAAAAGTGTCTTAAAAGTAGATTTTGGGACGTGACTGTTTTACAGATAATTTTTAATAGTTCTTTAAAAAAACTATTATAAATTATCTTGAATAGTGTCTTTCAAGACTACTATATATTACTTATAGTCTTAAGACTGCAATAGTGTCTTTCACTCTAAAATCTTAAGAGTGCACAATTTTTTCATCTATCTATTTTATCTTCGCCACACCTTTAAAAAACTATTAAAAATTATCTGGAATAGTGTCTTAAGACTATAATAGTGTTTTAAGACTATAATAGTGTCTTAAGACACTATTCAAGATAATTTTTAATAGTTTTTTAAAGGCGCGGCGAAGATAATTATTTAACAGATATAAAGATTATCTGTTAAACAATCACGTCCCGAATCTACTTTTAAGACACTTTTATTAATTCCTCAAAGTGCTCAATTAAGGATATCCTCAAACTACCATCACATAATTGAGCACTTGCAGAATATAGAATAATATTCACTTCGTATAAGGTAATTTTTACTTATTCTAGTTTACAGAATTTTTAATTTTGGCATCGTTCAACTGAACATATGATACACCCAATCAATAATTAATCAAATAGTTTCTTTAAAAGCTTCATTATACCACATTCTGACATCGTCATTTTAAGGAACGATTCATATAAAAATATCCAACGAAGCTTATACCATCTCATAATGATTACCTTTTTATTACCTTTTTATTAGGTACACTTTTTCATTACGTAACTTGCACATTTAACTTTCACGCAGATTTTACGGAAAAATTCTCTTCGCGCAGTATTTAAAAGAAAAGATGAACGCAGCGTATACTCGCGCCTTCAATATTTTTTTTTTTTTTTTTTTTTTTATGAGCATAACGAGTGCATGCACGAAATTCGCAAGGAGAGAGCGGCAATCGTCGCCGAGGAGGCACTCCTCGTCGAGGGTAATTTCATAAATTTTCGTCGGGCGGAGGCCCCGCGGCGGCGTCGAGGCATCGCTCTCCGCAGCGTCCTGAGAAAATTTCGCGCGCCAGGGAACCGTCTCTCTCGAGCGAGGCGAGGAGGAGGCGCGAAAATTGCCCGCTGGAGGGGCCTCCTCGCTCGCAAAAAGCGAAGAGACCGACGTGTCAATTGCCCGGGCACTTACGCACATCGCCGAGTCGTGTGCATATATACACATTCCGCACCTCCGCCAGTCAGTCAGTAATAATCCCGACGCTTCGCGCCGACGACTTGTATTTTATCATCCTCCTCCTCCTCCCCCCTTTAGCCGTTCTAAAATTAAACGAAATTACGCGCAGTAAGAGTGCAGGTATATGTACTTCTTTTTATTATGATATTCACGTGTCGAGCTGGCGATAGAAAATTTAACGTCATATCACCGAAAATCATGTATAAAAGGTCACCTCTTCCTCGCGAGTCGCGTCAGCCTTATTATATATACGTGCTGAGAGGAAGAGAATTCATTCAGGCGCTAATGCCAGGCAGGTGTAGGCATTTCGATCGCGTCTCGTAAATTGCCTTCCCCCCGCGTTTCTCGGAATTCGATGCGATATCCATGCGGCGCGCAGTCGTCTCTCGATCATAAAGCCTTGCATCGAGCTTCCCGGCGCGTCTGCATGGCGCATCCGCGACGTTACGACTTCGTTATCGGCGTGCCGAGATTCCCCGAAGCCTCGACAGATGCTGCGCGGCGCTTTCACGAGGGGTCTTATCGCTCGTCGAGAGAACGAGCCTTCCTGCGGCCGCGAGCGAGACGAGAGCGTTCAATTTTCGACGCGAAACTCAGCGTCAGCGCCGATAGAAGCTAAGTTTCTGTATCAATGAGGTGGGGTAGATAGGATCGATGATAGACACCCTTTATTTCGTTACAGACACAATTAATTTAGAATAATGTATAAGAATGAAGAACTGTGATGTAATATCAATTTGACTTATCATTGAAAAAAAGTTTAGTCCCTTTAAAAAAAATATATTCTTTAAGGAGTTTTCTCGAGGAAATGACTTCATTGAATATGTCAACTAAATGTTTCGTTGAAATTACTGAATAAAGTGACTTTAATGAAATATTTAGTTGATTCAATGAAACCATTTCCTTGGAACTCCTTAAAGAAATATTTTGTTGAAATTGCTAATCTTTCTTTTTTCTCAGTGTAAACAAAGAAAACTTACATTAACATTTTTTTGTCAGGAACTATATTAGCAATGTTACAATAGTATGACGTATAATATGGAAATGCTTGTAAATGTATATGCAGAAAAGTATTTCATATATTTATCAGTCTTAAAAAACGCGTAGTGAATGTAATACAATAATTACTAATTGAACTCTTATTATTATTTTAAATATCAGTTCACAAATTAGTTAACAATATTGATCAACGCCTCATTGAATCGATAACAGGATTTGCATATAGAATAGGAAATACACTTGTTTGTGTATTCTGAAAAGAAAATCGTTTGAATTCACTTTAATGCTTCTCATTGCACTTGCACTTTTCATGAACTTTTGGTCCGGCTGCAACAGGCTTTCGGTAAAAATATCGCTTTTTAAAAAATCTTGTGACAACGCGGATATCAGAAACTAAGAACGACGAGTGAAATGGAATGCTTTTCCCTCGAAATCTGAATTAGTGAAAATTCTGCGATTTCACTAATCTTATGTGAATTGTCACATATTCTTAGTGAAAAATATCTTATGTGAATAGTCACATATTCTTAGTGAAAAATATCTTATGTGAATAGTTACATATTCTTAGTGAAAAATATCGCACTAATTTAATTAGTGGGATACTTTTGACTTGCAGTATATCACTATATATCGACGCCCCGTACGAAGACTAGCACAACTCAGAATTTTAAATGGGAATTAACACGGGCAAGAGCTGAGTTG
>JAWWEN010027483.1:0-16482 GCA_035582955.1 Sycophila texana | reverse complement strand
CTTAGCCGCCGCCATGTTGTCAGCTGATCATATATATAGTAATAGTGTTTCATATGACATATATTTTATCTTGGTTCCCAATGTGCAAACGAATGTTTATATTAGGAAAAATGTGCGGACATTATATCTGAACTATACATAATCGCCATGTATTTCGTAGATTATTAGGTAAGATTTTAAAGCTGGCAAATGAAAAAATTTACCAGGCTGGCGAGCAAAACTTACTACAGTTATAACAAAAATTATTGGAATTCCAGTTAAAATTACAATACTGTATAGTAAAAATTAGTTAAAGTCTAGTAATTTTTTATCGCCAGTCTGATAACATTTTTCATTTGTTGTAGTGTAATTCCCTTTAAATCCCAATAAAATTGAAAAACTGATACCACGCGATGCTTTATCGCAAGATCTGCAAAGCTATCGACATGTCAAGCAATAATTTGCATTACAATTAACTGGCCCGAAATTTGAGATTCTACCGCATGAAGCGGAGTATAAAGTATCGCATAAGAGCATTAGCGTTCAATCACACTCGTAGACAACTCAACAGGAAATTCCCTGCAACAGTAATTTAATTTTAATAAAATACGGGAAGCGGTACAAGGACGAAGTCTACAATATGCATGCCCGGGCATAGAGTCTACAAATAAAGCATTCGCACCGCAAAAATGAAACGCGCAAGGTGGAAGGTGAGAGGCGGGGAATAATAACGAGAACGTGGAAATGCGCGAATAAGGAAGGCGCCGAGCCCGAGCACCGCCGGCGGCGGTATCACTCGCGCTTTAATAGCGAGGAAATGTCGTCGATATAATGAAGCGAGGAAAGTGGTGCGCTGTGGAAAAGTGGCCGACTGCGCGCAGGAAACCGAGCGCAACAGTCGTGGAAAGCGTAGGGGGGGATATAGGGGCGGTGCCGGCGGATCCGCGACCACGAGCGCCGCTAATGACTTGGGGATTTCTTGCGCCGGCGGGGCGGTAATCGCGCGGCGATGCGACGCTTTTAGGCGGGCGCGCGTAGAAGTCTAATTTTCCGGCGATCGCTCTCCATTGAGGGGATTATCAAAATCGTTCGCGACGCTCGCAGCTAGACGTGAAAATTGCGCTAAGTGTCGTTGCGATAAGGCTTTCGCGATGAACGTTTATGTCAGCCATTATTTACTCCGAATATTAACGTACGGGTAGGTACTTGACAATTTGAAGGAAATTAGAGCGTGCATTAATTGGTCGTTTTCGAGCTAATTGCAGCTATCGCAGACAGAGCTACACTTACGATATTAGCTAGATTAAGAAGTTAAACGAAAATGGATTTAAAATAAAAAAAAAAAAAAACGGAATATATTATTTACTTCTTGACTGGCAGTAGACCACATTATATGCACGGAGAGAATAATTTTATGGCAAAAAATGCGATAAATCTAGCGAAAATTACAATACTGACTTGCAAGTGGTTCACAGACCTAGCCAAATGAAAAAAGTTACCAAGTTGCTAGGGTATTTTCTTATCACGAATAATCAAATATTAAAAACAACTGTATAAAAATACACAAAATTATTCGTTTGTCACAATTAAAGTTGCACATTGACAAAGTGAAAAACAAGGTGAAAAACAGTCGTTAATCGAAAAAATTCATATCGCACAACGAACATCTACATCGCTATAATAAAAAGCAAGTAAAAACCGGGACTATGGAAAATGTGTAAGCTTTCATGTTTCTTCAGTAAAAAAAAAAAACCAAAATGGTTTAAATGCGCCTTTCAAACGTGATGTCCCCAATATTTTGTCAAAGAAAGCCTCATTATTCTTACTCAAGAGAGAGGTGACACGCGTGCGTGGACACTAGCCAAAAATCAAGCCTCGGCGATTCAACTTTAAAGGAGACAGGAGTGAAAGAGTGAAAGAGTGAGAGGGTCGCGTGCAAGCCGTCATTACTTAAACTTAAAAGCTCGTCGACTTTCTCTCTCTCTCTCTCCATATATCTATCTCTCTCTCACTCACTCTCTCCCACACTCACTCTGGGGCTCTCGGCATCCCTCGTCGCCGGGTCCACTCGAAGCTAGCACGAGGGGCAGCCGCGTGCTTTCATAGGCTCGGGCACAAAGACCGCAGCGATGCACTTTGAAAGCTGGCCAGGGTTATCGGACCGCTCGAGTGGCCTTCTGCCGTCCTCGCCGGCCCGAGACGTCCTCTTCCGGTGCAAGAGACGAGCGGTGGGACGGTTTCCTGGTGAGAAAAAAATGTGCGAACGCGAGTCCGTGCTCTCGCTAATGAAGGCCGGATGACCTCGGGTAGGTCGAGTCCATCCCCAATTTTGCACTGAGAAAAAAATTTAGTTGGCTCAACGATTCGCGCTGTTAAATTCTTCCAACAGAAGAATTTGTT
Organism: Sycophila texana; assembly: GCA_035582955.1. Taxonomy (NCBI): domain Eukaryota; kingdom Metazoa; phylum Arthropoda; class Insecta; order Hymenoptera; family Eurytomidae; genus Sycophila; species Sycophila texana. The sequence goes on along the minus strand of JAWWEN010027483.1, from coordinate 14,103 downwards.
ATTTTGATTGAACGGAGGTATCGATCTAACAAAATATTCTATCAAAATAATCTCTACGCTGTTAAATTAACAGTGACGCTATTAAATTAACAGTGGAATTGTTAAATTAACAGCTTTCTTCGGTTGGATGTATTTAAACGCGCCAATCATTAATCAAATTAAATTTTTTTTTTCAGTGTACGGATCGAGAATTTGCTGAATGTTTAATGAAAAGTTTTTATTTTCCACTCGGCTTTTATAGTGAAAAACGTATTAATCAAGGATTTAAGCTCGCTTTTACTCCATGAGGAAATATGCAAGTATTTAAAGAACTTTTAAACATTTATCTTTTGATTAGATCGGATATGAACTTCGCGAGCGAAGATTCTTTCTGCAGGTTACTGTGAAATAAACCATGGTAATAAAAAGATAAAAGGAAATAAAAAATAACAGTTACCGCGCAACCAATAGCCACGCGAGAGACATTGACGACACTGTAAGGACCATGAATCTTTTTCATAAAGGAATTCATTTTTTTCGCGGACATGAAAAAAATAGATATTGAAGGAGCGCCCCTCAAAGGAATAAACAATAGAAAAAAAAATATAACTACCGATTTATTTAAGTACTCAAAAATTGACATTTTTTTCTTCTTTATTAGCTTGATAAAATGTTCCAGCGCCGTAGGCAAAATTCGCGTTTTAAACTAGCATCACTTCTTCTATACGCATACCTCTCAGCTCGCAGCATTCCGCTTTGATGAAGCAATTCTACTCTTGGCGCAACGTCCCACCCGCTCGACGGCTCAAATCCAACATCGACCGAAAAGCCACAACTGGTTGCGAGCACAAACCTCATCGTTCTGGTCGCGAAAATTCCCTCCTCCCAACGTAAAAAAAAAAAAAAAAAAAAAATCGCCGAAAAAAAAGCCGAGCGAAGAAGGCCTCGATGGTGATCCGATCGACCGACAACAGCTCGTTCGCAGGCATTGATATTCACAAAGGTGGGCAAAGTGCAAACGCTCGGGCAACTAAATTAAATTGCAGCGTGGATCTCTCTCTCTCTCTCTCTCTCTCTCTCTCTCTCTCTTTTTATAGATATATATATCTATATCTATATCTATCTCTATCTCTATCTCCATCTCCCTCAAGCATTGGAGGGCCTCGATTAGACCAGCGCGCGACGATGCTCCCGACTAAATGTGCGGCCCTGTAGCCTCGCCGACACGGTTCGGACGCGTTTTACCGTTTAACCAACGCGAAGCCTGATGAGCGGCGACGGATGCGCTTGCATGCACTTTAGATACACCTGATACGAAATTTACCAGTTGCTCCGCTCGAAGTCACGTGTCGCCCGTACACGCCTCAAGATTATCTGCTTTTGATCGTTCATACGAATTTTATCGACGATTATCGTCTGGGCGAAATTTAATTACTCCACAGTGTACTTCGTAACTACAAACACGTACTTCGTAACAATTACAAATTGTTACGAAGATCTATTGCATTCGAATTATCGGCTGCTCATTACTCCTAATGAGTAATAATGAAGCAGCTCAGAATTATTTATACGATTATATTCTGTATCCTCTATTTCCAATCATCATGAGTTTATATTGATAATATTTGAACAGTATACAGTAATTTAATCAGTATAATTTGCTTTGTACTATAATTTTGCGCGTGTGTATGTTTTCGTGTGTGAATAGTAATACTTTATAAATATTACATATATATTAGTTTAAAATAATAATGATATTAAACAGTATGCGCTTATTCTTACAGTCTTTTTCTGCTGAGAGTTTTATTTGAAATTTTCTCTAGTGGAGCGAAATAATCACTTTACACGAGTAGAATGACTCAATTTCACTCTGATACACGGAGAAAAATGGGTTAGGAAAAGGGCATACGAAAATGCATGAATAATTGATTACATCCGTACAATCGCTAAATCGTCGAAAAGATCCAATGATAGACGACACAAATCCTTTAACGATTCGAACTCAGGAGATTAAGACATCTCTGCACTTATTGTGCATTTTTCCTTTGTGTAAATGTTTATGAAAACGAAGTTTTATTGTAGGTTTTTTTTGTTCTTTGTTTTGCTAGATTATAATTTATAAAAAGATTTGAAGATGTGAATTACATTTGCACGCAATCAGTCTTATTCTCGGCGAAGTAGGAATAAGTATCTATTAAAAAATTATTTAAATAAGTATCTTAAAGGGAAAGAAAATACTTTAAAAATACACATTGATTGATTTTTTATTTTATTTTTAACAATTAACGTGATAATTCGTGCCAACCGCTAATTGACAACTGATTTTTTTCAACAACAAAACTGATGAACAAGCAACTAAATTCTTTAAAACACGTAAATTAATTTCAACAAACGAAACAAAAATAAATAAATAAATTACAAATTTACGTGGAGCCATATATTTTCGACATTTTTGTGTGACAATTTTCAAGCCTCAACATGGGTGTCACAAAGTGAACTTAACAAAGCACGAGCTTTGCGTGTAAAGGTTTCCCTTTTCCATCGGCCTCATCCCTCGCTCGTTTATTTCGTCCACTATATTGATTAGTGATTCGTCACTCGCGAATTTTTGGCAAATTGCCCCCTTCCTCCATCCTTTAAACTTTCTATCACCATAATTTACCGATTAATTTCGTGTTATCGCCTGTAGCAAACTAACGCATGACGATTTTCCATTAAACGCAGCAGGAAAGCTGCACTGAGCCCTTTTTTTTATCGCAGCTTTGATAAAAACACACATCAAAAACTCGCATCGATCGACGAAATGGTTTAATTCGTATAGTGTAAGTATATATCCCAACGTTTATATCGAGTGATTTTTATTGCTGCCACTTTCTTTTTTTTTAATGCGTCGTTGAAAACAAGATAAATTCTGACCACTCGAAATTTATGAATAACCGAGAAGCTTTTGATGGGCTATTTATGTAAATTTGATATTTATTGGGACTGAGGGGAAAAAACGACTATAGCGGATATCGCTTCGAGAGTGAGAAAGTGAGAGAGCTTGTAATATAATTTTTCTTGTCGTTTTTAAAAAGTTTATCCAAAAAAACATGTTTTTTTATTTATCGAAGACTAGCAAAATCCAGCGCGCTCACTTTTCTCATTCTGCTATAATTTATTCGTTTTATTATTTGTTTGAGTTTCCTATGATTTTCCTCGATCACATTATTCCCCACTATACCTGGAATACAGTTTCCTACCGATTCAGTTACAACTGCAGTATTTTGAATACCTACAAGTTTTTATTTTGAATTTTGGCGCCTTACTGGATATCGCCATATTGATCCACGAACCAATCATATTCACGATTCGAGGCTTCACAACATCCGGCCATCTCTTTTTCAAGAGAGGAATAGACGAATTAAACTAAAGTGCACAAACTGTCTGCTGAATTAGAAAAATGTTATCTTACTTTAAAGTGAAAAGTTGATAATACCTCGTTAAAGTTTGCAATATGACGGGGAATACACCGGGCCGTTATATCGCCAACTTTTTTCCGCGCCACGCTAAACTTTCTCCGCGCTCAAGAGAATAGAAACGTTTTTAAATTTATGTTTGCTAATACGCCGTTCGAATGCGCGACTACGCGGCGCTTCAACTTTTTCGTCGGCGACTTAATGCCGCCTCCTTTTTTTTTACATTTATTCCTCTCTACAAAGCGCAGCAAAATATAATAAATACGGTGGCTCGGTACGTACGCCTATACTGCAGCCTCGAACATCAAGTTCTCCGTTAACTGCGAAAATCCGACGCGTCTGGAGGAACACACGTACGGCTAAAATAAAAACACCCCTCTTTTATCTGCCCGCAATGTTAGCCGGACGAGTGATGGGGATATATACTATGCAGTTGCCGAGGCTGCCGATATAGTCGTGCGATGCGCTGTGAAGTGTAATGCCGAAAGTTCGAGACTCCCCACTGCTGTTGGGGATTTTCGAGCGGGGCGCCCGAAATTTTTTTTACACCGCGGGAACAAGGCTGATTCAATCGCGCTTTATTAGAACGTGGACATTTTTTTTTTCTTTTATTAGTTCAGTTTTCATACGGTGGGCGGATGTTAAACTAGAATTTTGTTTTAAAAAAGTGTGATGGATTAAACTTTTTTATTTGTCGCTGACGTTGGATGAATTGGATTTTTTTTTTAATGACTAAAATTCTGCTGTAAAAGTTATACTTTTATAGCAAAAGTAATAGTTTTGAACGTATTTAAAAGAATATTTTGAAAGTATATAAAGAAATTTCGTAAATATTTTGTTAAATGTATATACTGAGAAGTATCGATTGAAATTGAAATTCTAATTTCAAAGTACACCTGCAATTCCAGCATACACATGTAAATACAAACATCTGACAGGACTATATTGCATCCTTCGCATGTGTAAAAAATCGAAAAAATGAATTAAAAATTGAAAATTAACAGTTACTCTTCGAATTTACCGGTTTATTAATTTAAAAGTCAATCGACCGCCGGGAAAATTCTGGGAAAATTGCAGTGGAATGAAACAACTCGAGGCATTATAAACGGCTGCAGGAAAGCGGGTGTAGGGAGGCTGGCGAAGCGGCGTGAAAATGTAATTATTTACATCCGTAGTGAGCCGCACAAATTAGCGAACCTAATTAACGAGATCCGCTCTACCCTCGACTTTGGCTCTTGCCACTCCTGCGTGTCAAACTACCTTTTACTTTATGCATCCTCCACATGAGCAGGGTAAACACTTTTTCGAACTTTTATTTATTTTCCTTATTAAAATAATGATATTATACTGCTCATGATTGTCAAAGCAAGTAGCGAGAAAATGGTTGCACAATAAATTACGGAGACAACAAAGAAAATTGTAACATTGAATTTCGCATTTTTTTTTTTATTATTTGTTACGTAAAAGAAAATATGGCATATATTATATGCTATCGTTAATTAATTTACATTTTTTTATTCCTTGATAAAAGCGACAGCAACTTTTTCATTCTTAATATTTGCATTTATTTTATAGTATACTCTGAGTAAAACAGGTTGAAAAATCATTACTTTTCTGTTACCTTGACGATCTAGTATTGAATCATGAAAAAAAATCACACGTTTTTCAATTATTTGTTGTACTGTTACAAAATATTACTTAAAAAAGAAATAATCCATTACCACAAAATTAGTAAAAAGCACGTTAAATCCGCTAGAGTGACATGGAGTTAAATTTGACTCCATTGAAGTCAAATTTTCACTTGAAGTTTAGATTGAAATTAACTTCTTTGATTAGAGTGAAGTAAAGTAATTTTTCCATTCAAATGTAGAGTGAAAGAGTAGACCATAACCTGAACAACCCTACTACTATATCCAAGTAAAATTAAGTCGGTCTACTCGTGAAAAGTGATTATTTCACTCCAATAGAGTAAATTTCAAATTTAACTCTATGAATGAATTAATTCTAAAATGACTCTAAAATAAGAGTGAAATAGCCATTTTAGCCTGCGAGTATCACTCCGTCTAAAAAAAAATAGTAATTTTTCGTAACCTTCTCTTCTAAACTAACGAATTGTTTACTCACGAATCGCCAAACTACACTCAAGTTCTTTTAAATAGTTGTGATATTTTCTCATCAACGCAAAATTCATCGGTGATTTCCATTACCCGTAGAAAAAAGTTTGCAGAATTGGCACAGGTTTTCCTGCAAGGTTTTCGCCTGCAGAAAATTTTGCAGAAATTTCTACAGAAAATTTCTGCAGATTTTTTGCAAAAAATTTTACAGAAATTTCTGCGAAAATTCATCAAAATAAAAATAATAATTAAAATTATTCTCATTCGATGGTTATACCGGCAAACGCAAGATTAAGTTGTCTTCGGCTCCCCTCTGCGACGGGAGAGATTAAGAGGCGCTGTTAAAGATCAAAAGTCAACGTTAACATTTCCCTCCGAGCGGAATGGTATATTTGACTAAGGGATTGAACCGTCGTCGAAATCGCGAATCCCCGATTTGCTCGCGAGATTAGGACGGCGCGCCGCGAATTAGGTTCGCCGGTGATAAATCACGCGGCGGCGCCTCTCCCTCGACTCACTCTTAAAACGCGAAATCGTCGCGATCAGAGGGATAAATCCAGCAATTTCTACGGCTCGCGCGCGTTTTTGAATTTCACTGCGGGGGATCTCTCTGCCCCAATGGTACGGAATGGGAAGGACTTGAAATGTAATTTTTTTTTCCTTCTTCCCGAGCGTATTCCAGGGAAACGCAGTTGAATATAATGAGATCCTTTAGAATTTATAGAGGGAAGTAGAATTACCCGCCGTCATTTATATTTGTAACTTTAATCTACTTTTCTGTTTATTTATTATTTTTATGTATTTTATTTATTATTATATTATACTTATTTAAACGAGGTTTCATGGGTTTATAAATAGTCAACTTTTGCTTTGACTATCGACTATTCAAGTTTTATGTATTTATGAAAAAATCGGCAAATGTTATAAAATATTTGCAAATATCACCATATTAATAAAATGATTTACTTTTAATAAGATTAAATGGTGCTTTCCGAAATTTCAATTTTTTGCACTTCTGTGTTCTATGTAACTATTTATACAAAAATTTTATCATAGTTTTATTAAGTTATTATTTGTAATCTTGAACTTTTTATCAAATTTTAAGTGTTAGATCTGTATATTAACGTTAATCATTAGACTGACAAATAAGTCCATTTCTATTAAGGTTAATAAAATTGTACACGAAATAAGAAAAATTATAAAAAGAAAAAGAATAATTTTTCAAAATTTTTGTTGGCGGTAAGTACCTCTCTTTAAAAAAAGAAACGAAACACGATATTGCAGGAAGCATTTAAAAGCTCAATCTGATTGGTGAATGTTATGATCACAGTTGGTCGAACGACTCCAAAATTGAAAACATTTCCATATGAAATACTTTAATTTGAATCACCAAAAAATGTGATTGTTTAAAGAGATTCGTGAAATAAAAAACAAAGTTTTTAAACTTTTTAAATCATGTTAAGTAATACTATTAAAATGTCCATTAAAGATAATTTAATATGATTTTAAAGATAATTTAAAAAGGAAATGCATGTTTTTAAGTGCGCGATAAACTCTAGTAATAGATAATTCACTAATGAAATTGTTTAAATAATTAAATCTGAAGCTAGATTTAAAAAATGTGCAATATTTCGGTATATTTTACACTTTTTACATTCATTTATTCAGTTTTGATAATCGAGCAGATTCGCATTGGCAAATCCGGCCAATTTGACCGGCAGGATAAATACGAAAACTGTCGAAAGCTGCGATAGCAGCAAAGTCAGCAAACAACCGATCCGAAATAACGAAGATACGCATGGATTACGTTTAAAAAAGGGGGTCGCGCGTGTGAAATGCGTCCTCTGATTAATGGCATAATTCGTATTTATCGGTCGGAAGAGTAACAGGCGCATGAAGCATTGCAGATTATATATTTCAATCTAACGATGAAGATCCCAGATGTACAGATTAATTTTGACAAACGATTTACTCGTTTGTCTAGAATTTTTAATTCAATACTTTTCCCTTGATCATCGAATTCAATAAGACTACATTTCACAAATTTTGTTTGTATTATTATTTATATTGTTGTTATTGTTATTAATTGTTGAGATTAGAATGAAAGTGAACAATTTATTTTATTAATCATTTGCTTCTTTAGAGATTTGAAACAAAATTTGTTAAATTGTCACTTAAATAAATTAAATCAATTAAAATTGAAGACATTACGAAAATAATGAAATTTAGACCGTTTGTAGGCAGTCAGTGATCAGGCAAAAAATTTTAAAGCAATTTAAAACAATGATTAATTCAAAGTTTGGAAGTTCTCCATTTTTCTTCTAAAAATACTTTTTGACTAAAAAATTCCACTTTAAAGTTCGCACTATTCCGAGGCATGCAATTAAAGAAGACGTACCAAACGCCGGGATACATTTTGAATGAATTTCATTCAGATTATAAATGTTACCAAAAAAAGACGAATAAATACATGATATTCAACAAAATTAAATTTAAAATCAATAAAACTTCGCTAAAGTCCCATCCACAGTTCGTCGATTAAAAATGTCACTTTCGATGACTCTTCGCTGGCCACTATTGACGTTACATTTGCGTAATTTTCAATTCAACGACAAACGCACGTATAATTAGTTTTGACGTTTCCACGAGCGGAAAATTCATAAAACAGGCCAATTGATTTAAGCGGGGTAGCGATTAAAAGGGAACGCGGCGCGAGCGCGCGCGTCGGACGCGATAAAAACCGGCCGCGAGAGCTAATTAAGGGACTTACGTCGTACTGCAACGTGGAGTGCATACTAAAGGACCGAACTTTTTTTTTTTAAGGCGCTATATTCTAAATTGAAATTTAAACTAAGCAAATTTTTAGTTTCCTCTTCGCTGTAAAGTTTCCGACAAACTTTAACAAATTGTTAATGAAGAAAAAAAGGAAAGTATATTAAACGGCAAGTGGCAAAATGGAGATATAACTTTTTATGCAACTTCTTATCTCGCAGTCTTTTTAATTTTACGGGATCATTACGAGTTGCGCCGTAATTCCGCGAGTTTTAAAATTTTCTATTCGACGGTAAAATTTAGAGGTACATTTATTACAAAGTTATCAGCATTTTTAATGCCGGGGCAATTTACATATGAACTTCTCTGCATTCAAACTTACTCGCGCAATTTTACGACTTCAGAAGGAACACCATATCGGCGGAAAATTCAATGTTCAAAGTACTCGCTGATGTTAACAAAATAAAAACTTTGATATGATTATAATAAAAGCCTAATTAATCGCACGTGTATATAATTATAGACACAATGTTCTCGGAAATACCGAATTACCGGTGAACATTCATTCAATCTCTCCCATAGATAAAAAGAATGCATTCAAGAGAAAATCGTCATTTATTTGACAGTCAATTTTCTCATGTCGTTCGTCTCAAGTAAAGTATTTCTTAACAGTAAAGAAATATTTATTAACAGTTATTAATGCATGATTTATTTTAGAGGCATGCCTTACTTACCAGCAAGTAATCCATTTCTTAACTGCTAATTCCTAATCATTTGGTGGGATTTAAAGTTACATTCTTCTCTGTAAAAATTACAATACTGTCTGGAAAAATTTACTATTTTTTTTTACTGCAAAGTTTAGTAATTTCTCTCGAATCCATTAGTCCTATCAGACCACTAAAAACTTCTCTTTGATCGTTCACATGTAGATTTTAAGTTTAGTTTCAAGTTTACATTACACAGTTAATAATCCGTCGAAAAATAAACCCAAAACGTGTGTTTAAAATTCGATAAAATTGTGTAAACACGCATGGTCTTGTATAAAATAAAATTGTACACGCATTGTGTATTCCATTGAACAAAATTACACAAAATTTGTGTAAATTCGAATGCGGCCTTAATAACAGTGTGAAGACATATTTTTTAAGTACACTAAAAATGTGTATAAACTAAGCACAAATCGCGTGTAATTTTTACATTTGACTTGTGTTATTTATAACTCCTAATTTGTGTAACTTTATTAAATATTACCTGTGTTTTTTCTTTTTGCTTTACACAAACATTTTACACAAAACACAAGATTTTTAACCATATAGTTTGTTAGTTAGTTATCTTTAAGTTGTTTCATCTCTGTACTCAAGAACTATACAGTCCGTAAAAAGATTAAAATAAATAAATAAATGTCAGTCTGTGACAACTTTCCCAAACAATTCAGTAATTTTTACTAAACAACTTGTAATTTCTACTAGAACATTTCTCTCAGTGCATTAAGTCAGCGACATTCTTTTTATCCGTGGGCCCCTTCGACTCAAAAACTATTCTTTTCTACCCTACGATTTACCATAAGTCAGCGAGGACCGGCTCTAATGGGCACGAACTGGCCGGATGCTGTGGTCGGACCGGCAAGCTGCGATCCTGATTCCGAGTACGGGTCAGGGGGAGGGAGGAGCAGCAACAGCGCGCACTCAAAATTCACCACTGGGTCGATCGAGATCGGCACCTCACCATCCACACGGGTCAATCACACGCGCACAATGTCACACACTGGCCGCGACGGCGACGACGAGGGCGACGTGCGCAGGGCGTCGCGACGCGAGTCGCACTGAAATGCCGTGCGGCGCGCGACCCCCCGCGTCTACTGCGGCGTCCCCCTCTCCACCCCCTCCACCCCCTTGACGCCTGCGCGGAGGCTGCGCGCGCGCACCGCGGGCGCCCCTCGTCCTTCGACCTTTCTTCGTACTTTTCGATGCATCGCGGACGATTGGGAATTGGGTTAATACGGTTCGAGGGGGTGGGGGTGGGGGTCTTTCTTTTTTAGAGATCCTGCCGAATTGGGAGCGTGAATAAAGCATTATGTGGGCACTGGATGACCCGCTTGTTTTGAAGTGAGATCGAGGTGTAAGGGTTTGAATGAACACGCTTTTGACCGATCCTGGAATACGTGTGCAGAAGCAAATATTTTATGCTAAATCAATCGGTAACTTGCAGTTATTAAAAGTTGCAGAATAAGGTACACGGAGAAACATGGGTAGTAATGATTACTAAACTGTTTGGGTAAATTGGGAACGATAAAACCTCTTTTTACTAATTACCTGAACAGTTAAGACTTATTACTAAACCTTTAGGTAATCAGTACTGTAAGTTTTTATAGCACTCTAGCCTTAAAATGACTTATAGTACTGATTACCTAAAGGTTTAATAAGTCCTAACTTTTCAGGTAATTAGTAAAAAGTGGTTTCATCGTTCCCAATTTACCCAAACAGTTTAGTAATCATTATATCCGACATCCAGTCATCACATTTTTAAGAGAGGATAGCGATGCTACAGACGGAAATATAAAACTAATTTTTAATAAATTAATCTTCCAGCTTTCCGGCATTCTAAAAGTTATTATAGGTTATACCGAGCAAAAACAGAAACATTAGTTTTTGAAAGAAGCATACGCGTACTTTCATGGTTGGGTGCGATAGTCGATTGACTTAAACTTGACTTGAAGTTAACTCTCATCTCACATAATATCTAAACAATTAATCACGCATACTATTTAGTCATACTTAATATTTTATAAAAAAAAAAAATACAAATACAAATCAATATATTAAATCATATCTGTACTGAAAAAAAATTTGGTAATTTTAAGTAAATATTTACTTCAATAGTACTTGTTAAATATTTCTTAAAAACTAAATGAATTTATTTGTTTCTAAATAAATTTAGTAATTTCAAAAAAATAATTACTTGATTCAAAGAAATATTTTACAAGTACTATTGAAGTAAATATTTACTTATAATTACTAAATTTTTCTTTGAGTGTGTTAACAACTTTTCATAAGCCAATGTACTTGAAAACATTAAGTTTTGTTTAATATCTTAATTAACAGGCTAAGGATCACAGCAATCTTAAATTACAATGCTCTGCATACATTTTTGAAGATACGATTGACATAATTTAAAAATCAATTACTTATATCACTCACTTTATAAAAAGATCCCCTAAGAATATTTCCTACTAGGAATATGACGAGCGGTATAGAGGCGACACTCGGCATAATAATAACAATCACGCAATGTAGAACAAATTATGAGGGTTTCAGAGGGACTTAATCGTACGTCATCCCTTAATTCGGCAAAAATGAAGCCCAACTGGTCTCGATCGAAATCAACCGGTGCTTCATTCATCACTCGAAGAGACAAGGCTAAAATTCACCTAAAGGCAACCTGCCACCCTCCGTACTCACCCTAACCTTGACGATGCTTCCTCTTCGAGGGGGCGGAGGGAGAGGGTGCTCCTCGAGGGAAAAACGACGAGTCGCGCCAGAGCCGCTGGAGCTTGTTCGGGCGATGTAACTTCGTTTTTATGGTAGGTTTTAATGAGACGATAAGTACACTGTATACAACGTGCCGCGGTAAGTCAGGATCGCTCTAGGCAAGAGCCGCGGACGCGTAAAGCCGGGATGGGATATCTGGCGAGGCTCATGGACAAGGGCAAATGTGACATTAATTGTCGTAGCGATGAAATATGTTGGAGAAAATTATATTACTGTATAGTTAGTATTACTGATATGAAATATCCACTTAATCTTACCTGGAACCAACTGCAACTCCGAAGAGGAAGCTGAACCGCTTGAAGAACTCCAGAAAAACACGAACACAAACAACACAATCATAATCACAAACACAAAGAAAATTCAACGTCAATATGATATCGCCAAAAAATTCCCGTGAACTGGACTCGGTGCTGGCCGGATCGAGAAAGAGCGCGCGGGCTAGCTCTCACTACTTTTATAAGTCGGATGGCGATCGGAGCTGCCTCTGCCGGCGAGTCTCGCATGATGAGGTGATTATCGACATAAGGGCCGCCTGGCGGTAAGCCCGATATGATGAGGCGACGAGTTTATAGCAACAAAAGCATTTGGATTAAGGGCCTTTACACGCACTAGCGTTAAGGAGTGGGAATTAGGAAATAAGGGGGGAATAAAGAAATAAGAGGAATAACAGCGGGAATAAGCCCTCAGACACGAAGTAAGGAATGGAAATGAGGAATAATTGAAAATAAAAAAAAGAACATTTGAGAATAAGGCAAGAATAATTGAGAACAAGAAAGGAATGAAGAATAACTTTTTATTTATGTTGAGGCCTAAGAAAATAAGGGCCCTGACACGAAAAATGAGAATAAGAATAATAAGGCGGTAACTATAGATATATTAACTGAGATAATTTTATTCCTTATTCTTATTCCCATTTTGCGTGTCAGGGCCCTACGACTTCTTATTCCCGCTGTTATTCCTCTTTGGGCCTTTAGGGCCTTTACACGCACTTGTGATAAATAGTGGGAATAAGGAAATAAGGGGGGAATAAAGAAATAAGAGGAATAACAGCGGGAATAAGGCCTCAGACTCGAAGTAAGGAATGGAAATGAGGAATAATTGAAAATAAAAAAAGAACAATTGAGAATAAGGCAGGAATAATTGAGAACAAGAAAGGAATAAAGAATAACTTTTTTTATTTCTGTTGAGACCTAAAAAAATAAGGGCCCTTACACGAAAAATGAGAATAAGAATAATAATAAGGCGGTAACTATAGATATATTAGCTGAGATAATTTTATTCCTTACTCTTATTCCCATTTTGCGTGTCAGGGCCCTACGACTTCTTATTCCCGCTGTTATTCCTCTTAGGGCCTTTATATTCACTTGTGATAAGTAGTGGAAATAAGGAAATAAGGGGGAATAAGGAAATAAGAAAATAAGGGCCCTGACATGAAAAATGAGAATAAGAATAATAATAAGGCGGTAACTATAGATACATTAGCTGAGATAATTTTATTCCTTATTCTTATTCCCATTTTGCGTGTCAGGGCCCTACGACTTCTTATTCCCGCTGTTATTCCTCTTTGGACCATTAGGGCCTTTCCACGCACTTGTGATAAGGAGTGGGAATTAGGAAATAAGGGGGGAATAAACAAATAAGAGGAATAACAGCGGGAATAAGGCCTCAGACACGAAGTAAGGAATGGAAATGAGGAATAATTGAAAATAAAAAAAAAGAACATTTGAGAATAAGGCAAGAATAATTGAGAACAAGAAAGGAATAAAGAATAACTTTTTATTTCTGTTGAGGCCTAAGAAAATAAGGGCCCTGACACGAAAAATGAGAACAAGAATAATAATAAGGCGGTAACTATAGATATATTAACTGAGATAATTTTATTCCTTATTCTTATTCCCATTTTGCGTGCCAGGGCCCTACCACTTCTTATTCCCGCTGTTATTCCTCTTTGGGCCTTTAGGACCTTTACACGCACTTGTGATAAATAGTGGGAATAAGGAAATAAGGGGGGAATAAAGAAATAAGAGGAATAACAGCGGGAATAAGGCCTCAGACTCGAAGTAAGGAATGGAAATGAGGAATAATTGAAAATAAAAAAAGAACAATTGAGAATAAGGCAGGAATAATTGAGAACAAGAAAGGAATAAAGAATAACTTTTTTTATTTCTGTTGAGACCTAAGAAAATAAGGGCCCTGACACGAAAAATGAGAATAAGAATAAGAATAAGGCGG
>JAWWEN010027472.1:0-16487 GCA_035582955.1 Sycophila texana | reverse complement strand
CAGCTGTAGCGCGGGTCAATTCGAAATACCAGAACATGGCCATATTAGGCGCATGCCCATATTAGGCACAGGTACCTCATTTAAAGAACTTGACCTCTAATAAGTAAATGCAATTGATCGAAAAATTCTTGCTCTCTCTCTCTCTCTCTACATTTTTAAGTAAAAATTAATATACTCCAAAAGGCAACAGATTCATCAATCGATAAACGTATAGGTACCCATAATAATCGTCAATAATCATCAATAGCCATCAAAATAAAAATGTATTATAGCGGCGTATAAATAATAATTTAAACAACGTCGGCACATTATTCCACGCAAATGAATGTCTCGCGTCGAGCTAAAAATTTCAATTGAATTCCATAAGGAATTTCCACCTTTATTCGCAGCACATCTGTATCACTGACAATAAATCCATTAACTCAACTCGTATTCATCAAGCGGCGGCTTTCCTCTTCGAAAAGCGAATGAATTTATTCGCCCGCGGCCGGGAGCTCGCACACCTCCGACCCCCCCCCTGCCCCAGTACTCGTGAATCATTTACGCGGATACCGGCCGTTTCCGTCGCTATCCCCGCGGGCACTTGTTTTTATTTATATTTATTTTTCGCGCGTTAAATTCGCACCCCGTCCGCGCGCCATACGCTCTCCTTTTATTTCTGCGCTCGCTCGCGGACCTTTACCGTGACACTTTGTCTTCGTGGCGATTGTATCTTTTTCTGGTGGGGAGCGCGGTGCTGGCGACAAACAAAAACAGGTTATAAAAGATTCATCGACTTGAAAATAGAGAATAATGCCGGGTTGAGCAATTTATCGGCAGATTTCTGCTCATTTCTCCTCGTGATCTTTGAAGCGCGTTACGCGGAATTGTTTCATAATGTTGTAAATTTGCTGATGTATTATTTGTCATTCTAATCAACAGTATACTATTAAAAATTTTAGTCAGATTATAATGTATAATTTTATCAATTTCTTTATAAAAGTCGCAAAATTTTTCTTCTCTAAAAAAACAAAAAAAAGTTATCATGATGATTAAAAAAATTCATTTATTAAGATTAACATACTAATTAATTTAACAAGTAGATCATTTAATAAATTAATTATATTCGAAAATTTATTTATTTACGAACACTCGAATGATGTGCATATCTTTCTCGATATTTAAAACTTGATAAAAGAAATTTGAAGATCAACCGATCGATTAACTATCAAAGCTCCAAAATCTCGAAAAGGCAATTACAAGCCTGGCAATTTACAAGATTTTGCAGTGCAATAAAAAGCGCATTGGCGCGCCTCGATTGCGTTATCTGTGCTTCCCCTATGCGCCTGATAAATTGAACCGTTAAAAAAATAAAAGATCGAAAATTCTCCAATCGTATCATAACAATTAGCGGCTAAAGCGACAGATCGGCGTATAAACACAACTTTCGGCGGATTAAGCTTGGGAGCCGGCAACGCCAGCACCGATAAATCTGATAAACTTCGGCTAATTTGAATATCCGCGGCTGCATTATCAAAATGCGATATCGGCGCCGCCTACGGGGCTATCGTGCGACACGCTTTTAATGCATACAGATTAGATCAATTTACAATAAGCCGGTTTTGTCGCCCAAAAAGTGTTTAATCCGGTCGGAGCGTCCTTTGTTGCTTCTTTTACCTTCGTGCTATTTAATGATTTTCCTATTTTTTTTTTTTTGCCGATCGAAAAAAAAATGGACGTAGTTGTTGTCAAAGATAAATTCTGTAATCTGGATTCTAGTATGATATAGTTGAAATAATTCACTATAGTATTAATTTACCGGTATGCTGCACACATTTAAAATTTAAGTTACTGACTTGATTTATTCATTATATCAAATATTTAAATTATTTATGAATTTACGTGAAGTGTTTAATTGAAATATCGAGCAAAGAGATTAACATTTAAAATGTATTTGAATATTAAATATTGTGTAAAAGATAAACAAGTGAATCGCCGCCATTGTGAAACGGCAGCGGAAACAAAAACGTTATAATTGCGATTAAATATTTTAAAAATACTAATAGAGAATAGTTCTTTGCACTGTTAATTTTCCTTGCGCGATTTCCTGATTTAGTACAATTGAAAATAATTTATTAATGTATAACATATACCCGGTGATTAATTATTCTTTAATTAAATTCTGATATCTACATCGCGGAGATATCTTTAAAGAGAATATGTCATGTTCCGATTTTCTAAATATAGAAATAAAATTGTAAACGTTAATACCACTCCGAATATGTGTATTTAAAGCACCACGATATCTCCGATTCTTCTAAATGTCAATACAAAAGATGAGAACGTCAGTTCCTTTTCGAGCTTACAAATTCTCCGCCCGAAATGTCAGTTTCGTCAAACCCGTTTCTTCGTTAAAAATATCGTCTTTAATTTTGGAGAGGAGTAACCATTGCACGCCAACCTCTGCGCGGTCCGCCGACGGAGCTGCGTTTATAGCAGCCTGGCACAACAGTCGCCCGTCTCTCCCAAATTTGTATTTATATTCCGTGTTCATTGCCATAATGTCCCGGCATTATTGCTGTTTATTGGTCGCGCATATGCACGCGCGAACCCATTGATAAAATGTCGCTGGCACTTTGTCCTCGTAGCTGGGTGCGTGCGCGCGAAAATCCGGCGCGAACGCAATAGAATATTCGGAGCGCAACGTGCGCATGACGATGTTGTTGCGAGCCGCGCGAGTCGTTAATAATGCAGTGGTGAAAAAAAAAGGGCAAATTTAGCGAGTAACTAATCACTGTCGGTCGCCACGCCGAGAGTGCAGGTAAAAGTGGTGTAGGTTTATATAATGGGATATTACCCGCATGCTTGGAAAATATACCTGAAATTTATCGATTGACGAGACTTTCAAGTAATATAGATAAGAATTGATCGAATTGATTTAACGCAAGAGTTTTAGTGATACTGAGTAATTTTAATTAGTAATTACCCTCACAGAAAAAACTATACTCTAGCCGAAAAATTTGTACTTTGATTATACTTCGAACGAAAAATTTTTAGTCAAACTGCAGTACATGTACTTAAACTATAAGCGATTTCTATATACATTATAGTTTTTTTTTGCTATGGTAGTGTACCAGCTTTTTAGAACTTTATATTTATTTCGAAAGAAAATGGAAATTATGTTTCTTCTCGAATACTCGCCATGGCTTTATTTTACTACTTTAAAAATTTTAATTTCATTAAAAATATTTTATGTTTTGTTCAGAGTTAATTTGTGTTATGTAGTAGTCTTGATCTTAATTCTTGATTCAGTTTACAACATAATAAAATACTTTTTTTTTTAAATTTATACAATAAAAATATTTCTAGAAAAGCCTCAGCATCTTAGTCTTGAAAATTTAAAACAAGGTCTTTTTTTGGTGTCCTCTTGTAACTTATAAGACATCGTTCTTTTTATCAGAAATCTCCTAAGACAAATACAAAAACCAATATTCATCATTACAGTGAAAATATAAAAATGTAAAATTAATTAAAAAATGTATAAATGGCGACATAAAACAATTCACATTTTCAGAATTAGAGAGAAAAATAATTTCCAATATTAATTTAGCAGTTTCCTAAAAAGATTTTTGCCATCCTCTATCACTGTATTCGTTCTTCACTTTTTTTTAGTACAATTACAATAGCTCTATCTTGAAATACAAAGTTTTTACGAGCGAAAAATGACTTCTTTTTTTCACCCACTTGGCGAGGGATTAGAATCAGCACGAATAGGCGTGTAACTTGTACGCCAGCCAAAAATAAGTTCATTAACGGGGAAAAATCGCCGACGAGTTTCATTATTACTTTTATCACCACGGACGAGCAAAAAAAGGAATTAAAAATCTTCTTGGCTCAGTGCGAGGCGTAACGATCGACGGAAGTGGATCATTTCGCATTTGCAAGGAAATTATATTTTCACTTTACGATCGAGCGTGACTTTATTGCCTCCGCCGCGTCGTATATTCGTTCACTTCTATATATCATTGAATAATATACAATGTGTTGATGAATTCAATTCATTATATAGGGTATTCCGTTCGGCGTTACTTCAAAGAGAACGGGATTAATGCTGCTAATAAATTTCTATAAATACCGTGTCAATCTTCTCGAAGTCAATGAATAAATTAAGCACCGCTACAATCACTTGGTCATCACTTTAATTTGAAGCTTAAACAATGGAAACAGTTTTCTTATAAATAAAATCAATCAACGAACTATTTATCTAAGCAACAATATAAAAAAAAAAAACGATAATTTATAAATTCGTAAATTCGTATACCGATAAGGAAATTCTCTTTCCTTGGCATACAAAAGATGTTATTTATATAGTGTGTTAGTGGAATGCCTTTCTATATCTTGCATAATTCATGACAATTGCGAATTATCGCGTTTTTTTCCCCTCCCAATTAAATCAACGAGCTGGTCGTACGGCTATTCGAAAAAGAAGCAGGAGGAGGCGAAAATTTCTCGCAATCTCTCTCATTCATCTCCACCTTCTTAAAGCGGCACATGCCTCGGTGGCAGCGGCGGCATCTCAGGCCCTCGCCGGCTAATGTATGGCTCCTTGTAATTGCGCCGCGATAAATTAATATGATTTCGCACGCATGTGCCGCCACGATATACCGACCCATTGTTTCGCCGAATTACCCAAAGAGTTGCTGCGCCAGTGCGGGACGAAGACGCGTGGCGCGGTATGCAACTTTGGCCTTCCAGTCCTTGCTGGACGTACAGGCTTCGACAAAAGTTTATGGATACTGATATTGGGAATTAATTATTTTTTTTTTTATAAAAGAAAACTTACAAAATTATTTAAATTAAAAAAAGGAAGTCTAACATTATGTTTGAGGGAGCTAAGTGCCTATCTATTGGCAGCGGTTTTTTTTATATTACAAATAGTAACTAGTATTTTTTTTTTATTTTAGTCACTGCTTTGTTCAAATTAAAATTTTATTGATGGTTGTAAACATTTAAGATTTGTTTAGCAAATGGAATACTCTTGTACATTCTGAAACTGACTATACATTTTGTCCTATTACGAATTTTGCAAATGTCTGTAGCTGCTGCATACAATATCTTGCGTCGGTCGAACAAAATTTATTGATTTATTACACCGTTTGTTTAGAAATTACTTGATTTATTTCTTAGATAATTTTGTAATTTAGAACGTTGTTCTGCTGTAATAAACTTAAAAATGATTTTTTTTTTTTTTTTTTTTTTTTTTTTTTGAGAAGTTGTAAAAGACATTTTTTTTATTGCATGTATACTTTTGAAATGTAATTATTACCTCGCAAATTGCAAATATCAATCAGCATGAATTGAATACAATCTTTACAGCCGCTAATAGTGAGACCAGTGATGCCATCTCTTAACGTACGGTTGAACTTCTTTCCCACTACAAACTACTCTCATCTCTTTATCGACCTGACATTTTTCAACTTTTTTTTTAATGTAAAGTAGTTTTTTTTAGTGATAAATATCAATAACGTGAAGTGAAATTAAAAATTTTTTTTAATTTTTACATCTATAAATTGAAAAAAATAATTACAAAATTGCATTTTTTACGTATTCGAATGTGTTTTTATATTTTTAAATAAATGTATTTGTTTTATTTATATCACTTAGTGATATTAAAAAGATAACAGCTTAAACTAACATTTTTATAATTCAGTTGAAACTCTTACAATTTTTTAAAGTATATATTTTATAAGTCTAAGAAAACAGCAACTCGATTATTGATCTCGATTAAATAATATATTGACAACAATTAAAAAGACTGATTTCGTTTAATATTGCTTGAATACTATTAATATTCAAAAAGAGAATTTTTAAATTAATTCAAAAAGAGAAAATGTATCTATTTCAAAATAATTTAAATTAAAATGCCTACTAATACGGCGACCTTTTTGAACAGACCTTTTGAGGGATTATATCACTGCAAACTTGTGCGCAGCTTAAATTAGGATAATTAAACTTTAAAAATCAATAAAAAGACTATATTTTTAATTTCTAGTCATATCGCTTACAGTTTTAGTCAATGTTATTAATCCTATAATATTATAACTACCCCAAACAATCTTAGGAATCGTTACAGTGATCATAATATGTAGGAATCATTGATTGAAGTAAGCTGTAGTAATAAAAAATTGCGAGTAAATCTTGGACTGGTGCAGCTGGTACAGTTCACGTAAAATTTTGAATCAAAGGAAACATTAAAAAGTTTTAACTTGCCTCCCGGAAGATAAAAAAAAAGTTGCTGTAAAAACGAAAAGAATCATCCACAACGAGAGAACGCGTAACTTTCTTATCTTGCATCGCTTCTGGCTAACGTCCACGTGCGATATCACGAAGAACAGAGAGACAAGGAAGTTAAAAAAAAAGTGTGCCCTCCCCCGAATCCGATAAGGGTCAACTCGCTTTCTCACCCATTTGTCTCGTTATAGTTTATCGATACGCTCGCAGACGCAAAGGGAACGAGAGAAGAAAAAAAAAACACTGATACGCACACGTGCACTTTACGCTTCCACACACTGTCGAGACAAAGCAAAGACAAGTGAGCGAAATGGCCGAAGGTAAAAAAGAAGTTTGGAAAAAGCTGTCTCGATAGACCAGAAAGACACGGTGACACTTTGAAACCACTTTAGAACTTCTCTGCCTTTACAGATTTTCCTTTGAAAGTGAGCATACGACGACAACTCGACTTTAATAGATGATAAGCGAAATAATCGGCGAATATATCAAAATGTCAGGCAGATTTGTCGTTTCCTTTTTAATTTTTTTTTTCTTTTTAAAATCATTGCTAAGTGAATAATGCATCATTGAATAAGCGAAAAATCCCATGTCTGCATTATATTTGTATCTCTAAGGGAAATTCCTATAAAAGTAGATATTTTGTTAAATTATGTTTTCAACAAAGTTTCATTTTATTGACGCTAGCATTTCAATGGCACAATGCAAAAAGTATGTTATCTGGGAGAGAAGCAGTCGATATCCGTAGAATGCGAACGGCTGCGTATTTTCCATCTCATACTCCTCAGTCCCCGCTTTTCCCCGTCCCTATCCTTATATCCGAGGCTGGAAACCCTTTGAAGTCTAAATTGACCCAGGCCTGCCATTATCGCGAAAGAAAAATCTTTTTCCTCTCGTCTAGCCTCGCAGCCGCCGGCGAATATCCGCTCCTCTTCTTTATCCCTCCCCGCAGTCTCCGCCTTAACCCCTTGCGCCTCCTTCCCTTCCCTTCACTTTCTGTATATTTTTTCATAGTCCCTTTATTCGCGACCCCCTACCCCTCCTTCTCTCTCGATCTCTTTTTATCACTTATTCATGTGACACTTGTCAAAGTGACGCGGCTTTGCGAGGAATCACCGCATTTACGGCGTTATTCCAGGTGGATCTTAACGACCGAACGACCACAACCTAGTTCAATTTCTTTGACGGATTATTATATTTCGATTTTAATGGCGGTCATTATTTTTTAAAAGAAACAAAGCTGCCGCTGTAAGATTCAGATTACAGCGGATTATACTATGCGATACTGGTGAATGCAGGGGGGGCTAAGTATTTATGTTTGAGGTAACTTGAGACTTTAAAAAAATAATGATAGCACATCGATAAAAATGTTTGTTTCCAGCATTACCTTTAATTAAGAGTGTAATAAAGCGTACTAAATTATTTTTAACGGCCTCTGTGTAATAATTCTCGTGAGATTGAGATAATTATAGTTATTAAAAACAGGCATTGCAATTACTTTTTACGGCGAGTAGGAGTGAGTATGCAATAAAAACTTTTACAGATAAAAATTTCTGGAGATTTTCAATGATTTTCAAAAATGTAAGACTACACAAGCTTTGTAAAGACTTTGCTGATTAATTAAAGATTTTCAAATATTTCCGGAGATTACCGAAAATTTGCAGATCGAAACCCAACAGAAATTCTTCAGTCTTCAAAAATTACCGAAAACCTTAACGCCACTGACATCGTCAGGTATTTTCACAAATATTTCCAAATATTTCTGCAGAATACTTAAAATTTCCAAAGATTTCTGATGATTTCACTAGATTTTCGACAGATTTCCAAAGATTTCTGAAGATTTCGGAGGATTTTGAAGGATATTGAAGGATTTTCAAAGTTTTCGAATGATTTTCAAACACTGTCAACTTCTTCAGGACTCCCAAAGATTTACGACAATCTGTGTTCTCGACTTCTTCAAGATTTCCAAAGATTTCCTAGTTGATTTCATCTATAAGTGCATAGTCTAAGTTAGAGAATTAATTAAATTGAATTAAAACGTAAAACTTAAAAAACCTCACATAGCCCCAACAAATCTTCGTTTCCCGTGATAATTTTTTCAAACAAATATTTAGTTAGATAACCATCTAATCCAAAGAACGTTAACAAAAATCTCAAATTAATTTTTTCCCATAGAATTTATCAATCGACAGCGCCGGCGTGCATCAAACATTCGCAGATATATAAAGAGCCGCCTCAATCGGGTATCGGGAAGTAATCAACGTGACACAATGGATGCACCAGCGCGATTCTGCGCAACGATCAAGAGAGCGCATCGCGCGCCACGCAAAGGGCCTTGGTAGCGATCGTGCGCTGCAGCCGCGCTCATAAGATCATCGAAGTCGGAGCGCGCAAATCGGATTACCGCGAGACAATCGAGCCTTTCATCCCCGGCATTGTGTCTCCAGTGCGACTGCGTCAAATGAGTTCGCAGCTGCGTCGGAGCCTCATCAGCGAGGCGCTTAAGGGCCGCGGGGACTTCGGCATGTTTACCGACACGCCGATCGGTGATTATCCGAAGACTGCCACGCTCCTATGGAGAGTATGCCAATGACTGGAGCTGCCCCAATAAAGAGAGAGGGAGATTCAGTTTCTCGCGATGCTGCACTCAAATACCTATGGGGACTTTGAAGTTGCAATCGCAATGAATACGCCATTGTAAATTTGAAACCGCCTAGGCTGATCAGTGTCAGTTTAATTACTGTACGAATAAGTCAGTAGTACGGACACGCATAAATGTTTCTTTATAATGAATCTTTAATGAATTCTTTATCTTCAGAAGAAGTATTTTAAGCTACGATTAAAGTGGGTCTTTGAAGGTTGAGTTGCAATGATTATATACTGCAAATCAGAAAATTTTAGAAAATGGATATAATTCTTTTATTTTATTACTGGTTTATACGTAATGATAAGCTAAAACTTGAAACGTATTTACATTTTTTCAGTGAAGTATCTTTAAAAGAAATATTTTAGACAAAGATTTAACATTGCATTGCTTTTTTAACAGCTGGGTCTTTGAAGTTTAAGTTGTAATGATACAAATGTGATGTAAATTTAAGAAAACGTATAGTTCCTTGTCATTTTATTACTGTCTTATTCAGGGTAAATCAAAAGAGTATACGTACTTAAATGCTTTTTTTCGGCAAAGTATTTATTATCTTCAGAAGAAATATTTATATCAATTGGTTTCAATCAAAAATTCGAGAGGCAACTTCCACATTGTGCGTTTTTTTAGATAAGCGATAAATACTTTTTTTTTAAGATTTACTAAAATTCCTACTGTAGAAAATTACGAATCTTCTATTATGAATCTTCACTAAACCTGCACCAGAGATACAATATACCACTGATCTTTACTACCTAAATTGTGCACACTACTATTGACTTCAATAATTGAGAACGAATTTTATTATTTAACCTCGACGCGATATTGCTAAATTATATCATTCAATATTATTAAATATCCTGAATTTAAACTAAACTACTTGTCCGTTTCATTCAATTGGAGAATCAGTGCAGAGGAAGCTCTCGCAGTGTCATTAAAAAAGTAAAATCAATCGGCAATAACAGCAAACGACGTTCCCTCCATTTGCACTGATGGAAGGAAACCCAATTGAACGGCCTTAGCGAAATCCCCAGAAACTACCGTATCATTGTATCACGTCGACGGCTGGCAAACTCTCTGCATCAGGCGAAACGAGGATCTATTTAACGACGGGCGTGCGGCGGGAAAAGAAAGGGCGCGCCGCCGATCGGGCCTGCTGCAGGACCAAGCAAATCGAAACCGGATTTCCTGGGCGAGAGGCCTGGAGACGCTTTATTCTTCTTCTTCTTCTTTTTCTTTTTCTTTTTCTTCATTTTTCTCGAGTGTCCAGGGGGTTCAATTTGCCGGGGGCGCACTTAAGGCACGTAGCCCTGGCCGAGGCGCCGTTATTTCTAATAGGAGATTTTCAAAAGTTGCATCCAACGCCCGGCGCGGATCCTCGTTACGAGGCCAGTAATTGCATGGGGGGAGGAGAAGGCGAAATGGAGAGCGGCTCGGTTCTGCGCCCCGGCGAGGAGATAGATGGAGAGGTGGAAGGGCTCGCGAAAAGTAGGAGGCTCCAGAACGAGAGGAAAGAAATCTAAGGGTGTATTACGGATAAATAGCTAATTGGTACGGGTGCTTCATTCGTTTCGTTAAAGTCATTATACTTTTCTTTACTTTTGTTCGATGTCGATTTTTTTTATATATTAATTATTTAACTCTTCTTAAGAAAGCCCTTTATTAATCGCATAAATATAAGCTTTGCCGTTAATTAAATTTGTTGCTTCATCCTTCACTGAGAGTAATGTTTTCGTAAAAATTACAAGTCGTTATTGAACGGTTTGGTAAAGTGGTTACTGACTGACATTTGGAGAGAAATTACTAAACTTTTCAGTAAAATTTGTCAAAAAGTATTACATATTTTTATACACTTATTTAAGTAAATTTTAATGCATAGTACAGAAAATTTTACTAAAAAGTTTAGTAATTTCTTTCGAGATGTCAGTCTTTGATTGTTTTCTCAAACAATTTAGTAATTTCTATTAAACGATTTGTAATTTTTACTAAAAACTTTCTCTCAGTGTACAAGAAGCTTTTTTTTTAATTCGCTTTTTTTAAATTAGCTCAAATAAAGTAAAAATTTTAAATAATTCCAGAACCAATTATTTTTATCCTAACTGATCTTTCTTCGTACGTCTGCTTGATGTCACCTTGAGGTGAAAATGCATCGTGCATTAAGTAAATAATAATGTAAGTACATACACTAAAGCGTAATTCGAACCGCGTGCAGTGATTCGCTGGCTGAGCTCAGAGCTTACGAGAAGAGGACCGTTTCGTCCGGAGCCGCCGTTAAAGAGCTAATATTAGATACGGTCTTATTAGAAAGAAAGAAAAAAAAATATAACAATAAAAGGGGATTTTAAAATTTCATATGAGATTAAAGCCCGTCTGATCCGCGTAATCGAATCCTGAACAGCGAGCGCAAGACTCGCCAAATAATAAAACCAATATGAGAAATGAAGGGAAGAGTAGTCGTTGGCGTCTAGCCAAGCGGAGTGTACAGGGGGTAGGGAAAGGTGGGCGCGAGCAGTAGCGACGCAAGACTATATATAGAAAAATCGCTACGAAGCTAAGAAGTCAGCCTCTCGGCTCACGTTCGACCAGAGGGATTACGGCTATATATACGCACGCGCGGCGTCGTCGTCGAATTAATTGAGTCGAGCCTCTGGCGGGGGGGGGGGAGGAAAGCCCGGCGCTAAGGAGAGGATGAGCGTCCGACGCGCGGGGCAAACGTTATCACCGGAGATCACGCTAATCTAACGCCTTCATCCCTGCCGCTCCGATCCGACTCGACTTTTTCCAACGACCTCCAGCGCTTCCTTCTCGACTTTCTCCCACTTCGCGCTAATGCGGCTTTCATTCCCGATCCACCCGCTGTATATACGTATATATATATACGTCGTGGCGGGTCGGGCGTCTTAGCTCCTGGCTTGGAAGCCGTCCCGCGGTAATTATCCGATAAGCGCGAAAAGGGGGGATATTCCGCGCGATACACCGCGGCGCCAAGGGCAATTACATATCTTCGATTGCGTCTTTCCAATTTCGCGCGAAACAAAAGCGTAGCCGCGCGCACGCGCCCGATGGATCTCCTCGATTCATCTCATTCTTTTCGAGGCGCGCCTTGTATTCTATCGCTCCTTGGGATTCTCCGATATTAGATGAGTTCGAGCTCTGTGTGTCTCCTTTCTTCTCTTTTCCTCTCACTCTCTCGCTCTCTTTCTCTCTCGTTTAATTTGAAAGCCACTATTGGGGAGAATCTGTGGGATCGGCTCTGGGATTACTCGGCGAAATAAAATTAAACGCGACCAGAGGATGTGTGTGATTCTGCTTTACTTCTGAGAATTTCCAGGAATCGGGACGAATTTCTTTCGTCGGTATCTTGACACCAATTATTAGTGACGATTTCGGCGCACTGCAGGGTGAAAATGTTTTGAATCCGTAAGATTTGTCAGATTCAGTTTATGCGAGAAGCAGGGATTGTCATAAAAATATTTTCAATAAAATTATATGTTTGTTGAAGAATAATTAATGTTTTCTATAAGATTTATTATTTTTTTTATATCTTGAGTATACTTATAAATTTACTGTATATAGATAGTAAATTTTTAATTTTATAAGTAGAATGACCCAAGTTACTATAGATATGACGAAAAATTAAAACATAAATTATAGATTCGGTGGTATTTTATTAGTTACACTTTCGTCAGTATTTTTTTTAAATTACAGTAATTTTTTCGCCACCTCATAAAAATTAACAAGTATAAAGCTAATTAAATTACTCGATTATTCTCACGTACTTATGAGAAGCATAAGATTTAGTTTTGATTATAGTCAATTCATAACTCATTCTGCGTATTACACGAACTTTCGTGTAGTTAAAGTAGACACCACCACTTAACGCGAGTCATTTAAGCAGTAGGATTTACCAGGTACATATACCTCCCACAAACAAGTCACACGGGAGTTATCTCCTGCGTAACGTTCGTCCAGTTATAACTCGTTAACGGGCTTTCTCGGACACGCGTAACTTCTTAATACAGTAGTCGAATGTCCGCTCGTTAGATACTTAGGGCGGTTGGAGGAACTACTGCCTAGACTCCGGTGATAAAAAGTTTGAGCACGACAATTATTGATAGAGAAAGATATGTGATAAAAGGAATAGTTCGAAACAAAAATGGAGCATTAATTTATTATTCGCATTATCAAAAAATTTGTCAATTATTTTAGTATTTTAGATAAATTTCTCTGTAATTGGATCTTTGTAAAAGCTTTTGTTTGCTTAGATGACGTTATAAATTATTGAAAAACAATTAGAAAATCAACTTTTTTCGTCGGATTAAATCGTGATCTTATTACTTACATAAATTTTTTTCAAGTCGAAATACCAAATGACAGAAAAATTAGCCTCGCCTGACTATACCCTGATTGCACTACTTAAATTTGCTGAGGGCAAGAATCCCACTAATAACGTGCAAATAAGTCTTGCCAGACTAAATCGTGATCTTACTATTTACGTATTTGTCAGGCAGAAATAAAATTTGACGCGAAAGAAATACTGGCTGACCATATTCTGACTATACTACTTATATTTCTTCAGGACAAGAATCTAGAACTCTTGTAATTTAATTTACTTATATAAATTTTTTAATTATGCGTAAATATATCTTTGCATAAAATCTTGTACGACTAAGATCCGTATAACGTAGAAATAACAATACTCAAAATTCATTAATAACAAAAAAATGCATGGATTCTTTTTCAATATTCTATTAAAAAAATTTATTGAAAGTTTTCAAGTAAAGACCAAATTTTTATTTTTTGCGAGTCTCGGCCTTTTTTGTTCTTATTGATATACTTATCAACGCTTTTAATTAATAAATTACAAAATAATCAATCGAAAGCAATTAATTAAATTGTATATACATTCATTAGATTAATAACAACAACATTAAATCAATTAATTTAAAAAAAAAAAATCGCGATAAGTCGGCGAGTAGTGTCGCGCAATAAAACTCGATCAATTTTTATAATTACATCGAAAGTAGAACGGGACAGCAGTTACTTTTCATAAATTCCACCTGATAAAACGCGGCGTTTTAAGCCTGCCGCGGGGAGGGTTAATGCGCACGGTCACATTCGCCGATAAATTTTCCGAAGGCGCGTGAAAAACGCTCGATAATGCGCCTGCGCCGAAGTAGAATCATGCACAATAAATAATGCGCTTTTAAACAACACCCGAGGATACAGCGGGAGAGAAGGAAAAAGTGAGAGAGAGAGAGGGAGAAGGTGGTGGGGTTGAATGGTCAGGCCACGATGCTATCGCGATAATCGACGTTCGATAATATTCGACCAATATATTTCTCGGATCGGCCAGCCACGCTGATAACGCACCCGCGATTTATGCCGTTACGGCTGGTACGTGCGTGCCTCGGGATCATTCGTTTTTATCATTCTGACGGGTAGGTATATATTTTTTTTTTTTTTTTTTTCAAGGAGGGGGTGAAGCATCGCGCATCTGCTGTTCTTTAGTGTCGTTCCGGGAATTCAACGGCTGCTGCTCGCGGAATATCAGAATTCGATGCGGCCCTTTGGCTTATCGCCGGTCAGTTTTGAATGGCTTTATGATTCTCTTGCTGATTGGAATTTTCGAAAGGCCATAAAATCGATGAAACTGCCGTGCAGTGGATGTAAATGAAATGTCGAAATTTAAACGAATACTGGATTACATGGGAAATTTATGGCGCTGTATGATACTTATGTAAGTAATAGTCGTGTGAGTCGCGGGCTTTACAGAGTTACGTGAATTTGAGAAATAAAAAATAATTGGCCTTTTTTTTCGAAGTCAGGATTCGAAAGAAGTTAATAATTAAATGGGGAGCACTCTCCACCGATTTTTTTTACTATTATAATGCTTTTTGCGATAGCTTATTTTATGTAAGAACAACAATTAAGCAAATATTTTATCTTTTATTTAACAGTTGAAAGAGTATAATATAAATTAAAGTTTTTTGTGTTAACTCATCAGATACTATTAAAAAAAAGGTTCTCCCTAATTCTCAAGCGCACGCTGAAAGTGTAAATGGCGTCTGCGGAGTTTTTACCACCTTCTAAAATATCGTCGTCACTGGGGCTTAATCGCGTAATAAACTGTTTTTGCTCTCACTTTACTCTTTTACCTTTCCTTATTTGTCTATAGTCGCCTTATATTTCCGGACTTACCTAGGCGGAAAGAGAAAAGGAAAAAATAAATGACTTGCCGCTGCTTCCCGCAAGTTTTTGTACAACTTTTGTCTGCATTTTTCTAGACTCTCTTTATCTCTCTTGTGTATTTACATATTAAGAGAGAGAAGATAATGCTTTTGCATTTTATAGATAATAAAAAATTTGACCTTCCGTAGAGGAAAATTATATGAAGTGCGAAAACAAAACTATAATAATGAGATTTAGGAATTCAAAAATAAAGAGTTTGATTATTAATTATTAATTATTTGCTAATGTATACCACAGATATTTTAATATCTTTAAGGTTGATCAACTCAAACATTTTCAATAAAAAAAGCATAAATCGCAGATTATTTGTTTTCTAACAACGTCTTGAGACAATTAAAACGAAAAAGTACAGTACACCTAACTAAATACGCATTAATAAATTTTACTACACGAATGTGGCTCTAATAAGTCGTAATGCTCAACCATTCATCTCCAGAGATTCATAAACGTCGTTGTCATGAGATTCTCTGAAATAAAATACAAGCATTGCGCATATAATCAAAAGTACATGCAATCTCAGAAACACTAACGCATAATAAATTTTCTTGGCGTCTGCAGTTCGCAATGTGCAATCATTCAATTTTTTTCTTCACAACAGGAATATATATTTTTTTAATATCACTCATCAAATAATGCGAAGAAAATTTATAAACGATTGGTTGACTTAAGCTAACAATGATTAATAATGAGTCATAATTAATGTATTTTTAAAATGTCAGTGTTCACATTGAATATGAGAAATTTCACATATTCAGATTTAGAGAGTACCGTTACATCTCTGATAAAAGAAAATTTAAAATCCTCTCTTTAAAAATGACATTAAAAAGAAAAGCCAAGCAAACATAGAAGCAGTGTAAATGCGGTTGAAATCTGCAAACTCAGTTGAAAATCGGGCATCTTACGACTATCCATCGCTACAGTGTTGTTGCCAGAGGAAAAACAAGGAGGCGCACGAAAGATATTCCTTCAAGGGCCGAAGACTTAACGAGAGGCCCGCGCTCGAACGTTGTTTTTAAGTTTAACGTCCGCTCGTTAAGCCAATGGAGCGCGCATCCGCGTTTACTTTTTCGCGTTTGCTTACAGCTCGTTATATCGAATAAATCCGGATCCGTTTAAACGGGGAGCCCGGCGGGTGCTTTCCAAGGGATGTGCGATGTGAAGCAAAATTTTACGCGAGTTGTTCCTGCGATCACAACGGCAATGAAAGAAACCTCCCGGAGAGTAAATGTTCAACAACTTGGATCGAGCTATTAAGGACGTTCTCCGGCAAATCAAATTTCTTACAATTTTTTTTAAATTAACAGGAAATGTTCTTTAAAGTGTC
>JAWWEN010027461.1:0-16494 GCA_035582955.1 Sycophila texana | reverse complement strand
GTGACATACTTTTGACTGAAAAACAGTGAAATTTGACTGTTTTTTCAGTCAAAAGTATGTCACTGCTTTGAAATTCAGTGGGATTTCACTGGATTAAATTTAGAGCGTTCCATACTCTAACAATAATAGGCGAGATATCGGTTTTGCTGTCTCGAATCTCGATCTCGAATTTTGAACTCGATTTGGATTTTCGAAAAAAAAAAAAATGAATTTCGAGAGAGAAAGGATTGTCATCAAAGCCTACAAAATTCCTACTATAATCAAACTAGTATTACTAATAATTTGTTTCATTAAAATTAACAAAGCTGTTCACATTTTACGCTGAAGTAAAATTAATAAGACAGACTCGTGGACGAATTAAATAATAAACACAGCGGTGTACTTATTTGAAGATTGTAAAAGCGAAGAGGTCGTAGGTCAAACCGTCGAAGGGTCTCACCTTTCCGGGATAGCAGTCGACACCCGAGATGATCGCGTTGTGCCGGCACCGATCTTTCATCTCGTCTTTGCGCTCTCGAGGAATGGTCACCTCTCTCCTTCTCTCTCTTCCTCTCGGCGCGCTTCCTTCCGCGATAATGACTTTCGGTTCGAGTGGCTCCGGGATTTATTGGCCTTTGAAAGTTCGGGGATTCGTCCCGCTCCAGCCTTTATCCTTTCCTCCGCTTCCTCCGTTTGACAGGTACGGACATTTAATCCTCTCGCCCGCGAGGAAAGAGACGATCCCTTATCGTTGATCTTTTTCAATTAGTAATATCGTTGCCCATGGTTTATCATGAATTTTTCATTGACTCGCTGCTTCGCGCTCTCCCTGGAACAAATGAAAAACTGAATGAAGGTAGACTCTTACGTACTATTGAA
This sequence comes from Sycophila texana, assembly GCA_035582955.1. NCBI lineage: Eukaryota > Metazoa > Arthropoda > Insecta > Hymenoptera > Eurytomidae > Sycophila > Sycophila texana. The sequence goes on along the minus strand of JAWWEN010027461.1, from coordinate 15,636 downwards.
TCTCGTAAATTGGTGTATTAATTAAATTGCGCGAAGATCTTCAATTAAAATAATTAGTTTTTTTTATATTAGGTTAGAAGCTCTAAACGAGCAAGAAATAAGGAGTTATGTAATAAACAGGTAAACAAGCCATAATGGATTGATTGTACCTGCAATTAAGTGTTCGGGTAATAGTTCGTAAATTGCACGTTAGAATCAGCGGGAGAATAAGACATGCGGCAGCCGCTTTCCTACTGTTGCGCGGTCATTAACTATTTGACTGCAAGACAAAAAGCCCCGACGGAGCCAAGAAGCCACGAAAAAAGCCTGCGCGACTAACGGAATTGACCCTATTAAAGTCACTCTCGAGCCTCCTCTCCCCCTCGACAGTGGGGAAAAGCCGTCACTTTTGATGAGAGGGAAAGTCGCCTTTAAAAGCCTTTCTTACCGTCTAATGCAGAAAAACAGGCGCGCATTAGGCCTCATTTATCGTCGAGCCGCTGCAGTAGCCTCACTCCGCAGACGCACTAAATTGCGGCTCTCAAATTGCTTATGTTTACCGAGCGTTTTCATCATCTAAACATTAAAACCGTGCCTCCTAATTTAATTCAATTATCAACTACCCCCCCCCCCCCCCCTTAGTATCTCTCTCTCCCCGCCTTGAAAGCGAAGATATTAATAAGCGACTCGGAGAGCTCAATCGAAGAGCGGGGAGTGCTCGGTACGTACGACGGGCAAAGGCTCTCGAATTGAATAATCCAGCAGCGCCATAAATCCAGGCGACACCAGCAGAGGGAGCGAGACGGGGCTAGGCGTGCGGGGTAACGAGCTTTCGAGTCGGCGCGGTGCATTAATTAATCGCCGCTACGAGTCACGGGCTTATACAGGGTCGCGAGCGGGCGGAGCGCAAACTGCAAGACGTCGCCAGGGCTGGGCTATTTGCGCTGCTTCCCGTCCTCCTGAAGCCTCAAGCACCTCCTCCTCCCGTCGGTGAGAGGGTTAAGGAGCCCCGGAAAGGCGAATCCTCTCGAATAACATCGGACCGCTTCTCTTTTGGCCGATCGCCGGTCAGCCTGTGTTTACCTTGCCCGACAGGATCTCCGATGCCTCTACCCTTCCTGTCGGCATGGGAGAGCGTTTGGTCGCTCGATCCCCTGACCTAACCACTTGTTTCGTGCCCCTACCCGCCCCTGTGCTTTTTATTGTTTTCAGGAGGCTCGGATGCTTGTCGTCGCCCCTGTTTTCGTACCGCTAACGCGTGAAATGAAGTGACGTTCGTGGGTGGATAGCGGAAAGGGGTTAGAGGTGGTTGCGTTTTTTTGCGATAATATTGGTCGAACGTGTTCGTTTGCAAATCACCGGCGAAAATCTGAAGTGTTGTGATAGCAAATATTGATTATTAAACGTTTGTTTTGACTCTGTTAGATTTTTCCCATCGTGAAATGTTTTTACGGATTGTTTTTTGCTCATTTACTTAGTAGCCCATTGCAGCTTTGGACAAAGTTATAAAATAGGTAAAAAAAAAAAATATTCGCAAAGTTTGACACTGGCAACAACTATAAGATGTACTGGTAGTCGATGCTTTTTAATAATGTTTGTACAAATTTTGTTCTTGATTAACTATACATAATTATCCGTAGTAAAAAAATTAAGTTTTTACAAAAGTTTACACATGAAGCAAGCTTGAAAAGATTATTTATCCGTACCATTCAGCAGACTCGGTTAGCGTACGTAAAGAGTAATGTTTTATTATATTAAGAGCGTCAAGCAGTGAGCAACTTCTTTATCAAATAAAACTCGATTAGCGTAATTTCTTCCTCGAACTCCTAATAAACTTTTCAGTCCATAAAACTTTAATCTACTTACAAGAAAAATAACGCCTAAAAAAGAAAGAGAGAAAGTCGGCGCGAACTTCAAACCGAAACTTTCCCACCCTCGGTTCATCAGGCTTGGCTGCAACGTTCCTCCCTCGCCATCGGCTAAACAATAGTAAACAAAATGAGCGAAAAGCTCCAGGAAAGAAATTAGTATACGCGTATGAGGAGGAAAAGTCGCGCAAGGCATATATTCCAAACATGCAGCACACGTACAGGTAGGTGCCTTTGGCTTTACCTACACCAACACCGATATGTGCAACCCGGGCCATTGGATATTTCGATTCGTCGATTTTTCAGGAGCGGAAATATTTTCGCAGCGGTGGGCGCCGACGCCGCCGCCCGGGATTCCTGCCGCGGTCCGCTAACGGCGAAGTATAACACTAGCGCGAGAGAAAGAGAGCACGAGAGAGAGAGAGAGAGAGAGAGAGAGAGAGAGAGAGAGGGAGGGAGGAAGGGAGGGAGAGCCAGCGGCGCCGTCAGCAGCAGCCTCCGCCTACGGGGGAACCTCAGACGAGAGCATCGATCTGGGCGTCGCCCTCAAGATACCCCCGGTCTCTCGCTCTTTCTCTCCCTCTCGCGCCCTTCCCCCATTTCTCCCTTCGCCGGCTACCACCGCCGAGCCCTCTACCCCTACTTTCCCTTTTACGGCGCGCGGGCCGAGGGAACCCGCGCGTGTGGGGGGTGAAGAGAGACAGAGAGGGAGATAGGTATATTGTGTCTCTGGGTTCTCTGGACGATTTTTAAACGACTTCTTCCTTTCGTTATTGAAAAGTCGTTTGGCGGCGAATTGTTCTTCGCTTTGTACTATCCCTCCCGCGGTAAATATTGTTTAAAAGCGCCCGGCGCTCTGGTAAAATACGGGAAATTACGCGGTGATCGAATTGAATAAATAAAGGCCATTAATGTTAATGTTATTGATTGTGATAGGACTATCCAAAGTTAAATTTGCATAAAGAACAAGTCGCATTGTAGCAACAGTTGCCTCTGCGAATAATATTAAGCGAATTTAATTCATTCCCCCAGGCATCGTTAAGCCAAAGAGTAAATGTAACCCATCAAATCGATCTTTAAAACCGATTTTTTTTTTCGCAAAATAATTTTAATCGAAAGAGGAAAAGAAGGATCATCGGAATTCGTTCAAGCTCCGCGCGATTCCAGCGGGGTCACCATTTTCCAGCGTCGCCCACCCGAGCTCGCCGGCCCTTCGAGCCTTGCTTGAGTCCTTCGAACGCCCTCTCGCGGCCGTCTTTCGAGGCACTCGCCCTTCAACCCCCACTGCAGTGCAGCCCGGCCCTTCCGCCCTGCGTACCGCCGCACTCGATCTCCTCGGAGCCTACCCTGCCCTGCACGCGCCTCCCTTTCTGCCTGATCGCGGAGCATCGAAAGGATCCTTTCCGTTTTTGCCCTCCACTCCTGACGCATGGCTTCCTGGTGGCGCGCTCCGTTTTTAAAGGGTACGCGAATGAGAAAAAAAAAGCGCGCGTTTCATGCTGCACGCGAACGGCCCGGAAATTCGGCGCTGCACAAAAGTTCATTGTTCTTCGTGAGAGTCCCTCGGTAGCTCCGAAATTACAGCACTTAAATCAGCAGCAGATGTAATTATACCCTTCGCCCGATGCGAGCAAAAATAAAAAGGAACTTTAGAGTTGGAGGTGGTAAATCCGAAAGGACGAAGAGCCTCGGATCTCAGTCTTTCGCCGAAACGAAAACACGAAGCGACACCTCTCGAGGCCGTCGCCCCTCGAAGTGGCAACCTCCCTCTCGCGTCATACACTCCTGCATAATGAGGCGACAAACTCCAAGCGGACATCTTGGAGCTCCTCGATTGAGCGCAAACACACTGTCGGCGTGCTCCAATTCAAAACTCATTTTGACCTCCCGCGGCAGGGTTGAAGGGGGCGCAGGTTGGAGCCGAACTGCGGCGCGGCGCGCGAATTAGAGGAGAGGAAGCGGAGCATTGTGCCTTCTCAGCCATCAGCTCTCTCAGACGGAGGAAGGAAGGAAGAACGGAGGCGCGTTCGCCTCGGGAGGAGGCGGCGGCAGCCGAGTCGAGAGATGTTATCTGTGATTACTGCCGAGCTGAGATTACGCGGGGCTAGGTTAGGAGGCGACGGGGGCCTGTTCGCGCGCCCACGACGACACTCGTATATCCCCCGTGAAAATCCACCCGCGGTTTAGATGTGATTACAGCCGGGAGCGGACTTTTCGACTATGTCATCTGACCCCACGATCAGCCTTATCTATGCTCACATGGAAACGGCTGGAAGTTTATTACATTCGGACCGTGTGATTCAGGAGACCTTTAAATGATCGAGTGAAAGATGAACTACTCCCTGGGAACGAGGAACGTTGTAATATTCGCTGGAAATTCTTGAAGTTAGAGACAAACTTAAACATTTAAAGAAACTAGTAAAATCCGCTTTTTTTTCTAACGTATTTTTGAAGTTGGATTTTTAAATTTAGCGCCATTTAATCAGATATGCCGTGAGCCAATCAAATCGCTCTTTAAAATACTTCACAATATCCTGCCATCATTTTTTAAAGCGAGAATTAGCATTCTTTTTAGAATAATTAGAGGAAGAATTAATTGATAAAATTATTGAGGTTATGCAAATAATTTACAATTAGTTTTCATACACCATTTAATTTTCCCTTGCACTTAAATACAAATAAGCGAAGTTTACGTGATCTGTTACATTTTTTTCATGAATTTAAAAAGAAAAAGGCAATCGACATTATTCCTCGCGCACTCAAACCTCGTCGATTACATCCTTTGCAATTCCAATAATCATAAATCAAATAGCATAGAAATGAAAGTAATAACTTTTTCAATTTCAATAACGAATAAAATATCGTTGAATCAAAAAAGTAATAATAACTAAAACGTCGTAAAATTTGTTTGTTTACGACCGCCAAAGCCTCATCAGCTGATCGGCGGAAGAACGACTGCGAACGCAGCATGTGAAAGTGTAAAAGTGTGCTGGGAGATATCCGCGCCGCGCTGTCTGGCGCAGGGTCTTAGCTCGCGCCGCAGTGCCGCCGATATATACCTCCCCGACGGCGGCGTCGGTGCGGGGGTTGGAATCGCGTTGTTAATTGGAGACACGTGATTACGGCGAGAATCGCCGCGCCGGCAAACCAGCCTCCTCGAGGACCCGCCGAGCTCTTCCTTCTCGTTAGCGGCCGCCTCTCGAAGCAACTCGTCCGGCGCTTTGCATGACTGCGCGGGGATGTTCGTAGCTGGGATTAGGCGTGATTACGCGATCGTTGAAAAACCGGCGATTGAGGTCGATCCCGCAATTAATTGATAGCACTTTGTCCGCGTACCTTATCCTGACTTACGATGTGCTTGGTACGCGCTGTGACGATTTTACTAATTTCTTTTTTTATTAATGAACAATCTCCAAATGAACTAAAAATTACTATCTAAAGTTGAATTAGTGAAAATTTACTATCTATTGTTGAATACGTGAAAAATTACTATATTTAGTGAAATTTCATTAAAAATTAGTGGGAAGGGTTCCACTAATCGTTATAAGTATATTCACCTGTAGAAGGGTTAATGTACTCTAGATTATTAAATTACTAGCAAAATCCAACGCGCTTCGTGCATCCACTTTTTTAAATCGTATTGACAATTTTTGAGATTAGATTTTTAAATTCAGCGCCGTTTAACAGGATACGTCCATGCTCCAATCAAATCGCGTTTTAAAATACTTCACAACATCCTGCCATCCTTTTTTTTAAGAGAGGATTCTACATTACTAATTGGTGGGGCATATTTTATTATTTACTAGTGTCTTTTTCAATAATTCAAACTTCAAAAGGTACGAAAAAAATCTCGATAGTCTCATTTTTCACTCGACTCGAGTGAGCTTTCACATCAAAGAAAAAACCGAAAGAAGAGAATAATTTTTAGGAACTGTTGCACGTGCAACTATCGTCCCCCCGATAAAAGCAAATAGTTGTCCGAAGTAGTGTACTCAGGGGGTGAATTTTTGAAATTCCCAGGCGTCCCGCGCGCGCCTTAATAAAACCAAGCACGTACTCCATCACAGAGGCGCGCTCGTCGGCGCATTCGCATAATATTCAAAATAAAATCCGCCTCGACGAGCTCGCATCCAAAGACATCCATCAAGCTCTCCTCTCGGCAGTCGACGGAGCCGACTCAGTCGAGTGCGTTTCCCTTCTTTACTCCGCTCGCGCGAGAGGGAAAGAGGGATGGCGGCCACTCGACGCTTATGCACAGGCGACCCCCCCTTGCCCTTTCCCCGCGCGTGTACACGCAAGTGGGTTATACGTCTCCGTCGGCGGCGTCGTCCGGGTAATTGCGCGGTCTTGCTCGCGCGAAAGAGAGCGCAAGTTCAAGGGGGGCGGAGGGGCCGTTGTCACGGAACGAAGTCGCGCGCGCGCGCGAACACCTGTTACGTGTCGCGTGCGTCGCGAGAGACGCAAGAGCTCCGGCGCTCTATCGCGCGCTTATTAGGCTTTTTGCGACGGCACGCCGACGAACGCCACGGTACTGCTATTTTACTTCATTTTTACAGCTGATAGCGAAATTCTTAGGTTTTTGAGTCCTTACCTTTTTGACTATAAACTTCTGAAAAATAACTTTGAGTAGACGCTAATTTGAACGAGATTATTTCAAAATAAATCTCACAATAATTACTCTCTGAAGTTGAATTAGTGAAAAACCACTAATTCATAGTGACTATGCACTAATTTGAATAGTGCAAAGTGCTCCACTGTGAATTAGTGAAAATCTACTATTTGAAATAGTGAATAATTATTAATTTTCACTAATATAACTGAGTAGAAATTTTTTTTACTATTTCAATTAGTGAAATTCTACTAATTGATAGTGAATTTTACAAATTGATTAGTGGAAAATGTGTTCACTACAAAAATTAGTGGAATTTCCATTAATTCAACTTTAGAGAGTAGAAATCTAATCAAATGTTAATTATTTCATTAATGTGTTTAAAGAAAGTTAAACTGATTTAATGATTCGAATTAAACGTATAATTTGCATCATGAAATTTTGAATTTTTGCGACAATTGATTAGAAATGAATTGACTATTTAAATTCTTCACAATTTTCTGCCATGGCTATGAACAGACGATTATATTTCTAGAAATTAATTCCAAAATTAATTTTTAATGCAGAATACAATAATAAAGTCTGCGCGAGATCCTCAAAAAATAAAAATAAATAAATAAATAAAAAATAATTCAATAAATAATATAATAGATTAATATATAATTTGGTAATAATACATCGCTATTCACATTTTTTCTGATTTACATGGCACGTGCGATTATTTTTAGTATGATCACATAACATGGTTAGCACGTCGCTTTATATTTACAGAATATTTTAATTTTTCCTTTCTTTATTACGGTCAAGTAAAAAGCAGAGGAAGTTTCGGTTAAAACGGTACGTCGAGAAACCATGATTTAAAATAAAAAAAAAAAGGGTTTCGTTTTAACACACTGTGGTTTGACGTACGGCGAAACACCTGCAAGCCTTCCTGCCCTTCAATTTCTACGGCCGAGTTAAGATCCGCTGTGGCCGATGGAAGTTCCGCCGTCTCGGGTCTTCCCCCGATTTAAATAATGCATTCAGAAGCCCGCTCATTATGTCGCTCCTGCGGAAACCTTGAGAAATCGTGCGTGCCTTAGTTAGACGGCCACTCTTGCAACCTCGTTAACCCTTCCCAAGGACGGCGCTGATTATCGGGGAGCGAGACGGCTAGTCAATCGAAATGCTAATAATTTCACCGCTTCTTCGAGGGCCATCGGGCAATTTTCTAATTGGCCATTGATCCCGTTTAATAAAAGGCGCTTCAAAAAATTTTTGAGATTTTTTTTTTTTTTTTTTTAGCAGTTACTTTTAATATTATCTAAAGGACAGGTAATGTCTATTTAACGAGTAAATAAATAAACAAATTCAAATACGCTGAAATTTTATAGTATAGTCTAGTAGCAGGGTACTTTTTCGTTGGTATTACAGGTCCATGAGATGTTGAATGTTATTTCAATGTATTTTTGCACGCTGAACACGAATTTCGAGGGTGAATTGTCTAAAAGTGTACAGATAATTTGTTATTAACAATTTCATTGTTTATTAATTCCATTATTGAGTTCCAACAAAGACAAAAATGTTCCGGATGAAATAAGGAATAATTTACATTTTGATTTTTGCAAAAATATTAATTAGAACCGAAGATATTGCAAAATTAGTGCAAAAAAGGCCGCACGCACAGCGCGTATGCTAAACCTTCATTGGACTAATTTTGTAATATCTTCGGTTCTAATTAATATTTTTGCAAAAATCAAAATGGAAATTATTCCTTATTTCATCCGAAATATTTCTGTTTTTGTTGGATCTCAATAATGGATTTAGATTTCTTCCTGAAGCCATTTAAACAATTAAATTGTTCATAACAAATTTCCTGTACACTTTTGGACAATTCACCCTCGAAATTCATGTTTAGCGTGCAAAAATACATAGAAATAGCATTCAACATCTCGTGGACCTGTAATCCCAACGAAAAAGTACCCTGCTCCTAGACTAAGTACGTAAAATTTCGATTGTGATGTTTAAACACAAGATTGCAAGCAGCAATTATTAATGGCGAATAAGGCAATTCTTTCGGACGTTTCATGAACAATAGTGCACTAGGACTAATTAATTGTGCATTGATACGCTTCGTTGCACCTATGAAGAATTATAACAACTGTTTGTTTAGCTTCTAATTGTTACACGCGCGCCGCACATAAATTACGCCACTCGATAATTGAAATTACTTCATCATAGTTCACAGTTAATTAATTCCCTGCATATAAAACAGCTCTGATAAACCCAACTCCACCTCCGCTGCGCGTCGCCTTAATAATTCGCGCGCGCAACCGATAAACAACACAGGACAGTTTTTCTTTTTTTTTTCAAATTACCCGCCCGTACAAAGCGTCGAACGCAGACGCGCAATGGAAACGCAATTTACGAGGAAAGTGGGAGGAAGAGAGAGAGTTCCGGCGTTGGCCTGCCGGAGTGCGCGGGCTAAGGCAATTACGCTCCGCCCCCGCGCGAATTTAATATTCATCCCGTGAAAAAGCTTGCGGCCTGCATTACCCCTGTAATCGCGTTTTCGGGACAGCGGCGCGGCGGCCTTCGCGCGTCAATTCCTCGGAAAACAATTTGCGCGTGTCCTACGTCAGTCACGTGGTGAGAGAGGAGGTGGGCGCTTGAAAGAAGGCTCCACTCTATAGTCGGTAGCCCCGAAACTTCTCCCATTATCTCGCTTTTCATAAAGTTTCGAGTGAGACCCGATGCCGCGAGATTCGAGCAGCGAGCGGATCATTAATACTGGCCAGGAATAAATAGGGATGAAAAATCATGGAGGCTTTGCGCGGCTGAAGAAGAATTCGCGGCAGTTTGGACTAAACTGATTTCGCAGGATGCTGATGAGGGCGAGCTCCCTGGAGTTTTGATGCGAGAGCCCCATTATATAATATACTCTCTAGCTTTACTTCCCATTCATGAGTTTCGCCTGGACAATAATGGTCTTTTTAACTCCTACTAACGACTGAGAAATTAGTTGATTTTATCATTTGATATTTATTATTTGTGTCGTGCAACTTTGATGCACGACACTTCCTTTCGTGTATGTTTATTTATTTATTTATTTATTTATTTATTTTTAAATTCGCAATAGGGCGGGTTTGCACAGCGTCGTAACAAATTTTTCGCTGATCTCTGCGAGTAAACTCCGCGGAGAAAAAAAGAGCAGGCGAGGAACTCTTTTGCAATAACAGCAGCTTGACGCTCATTAAAATATCTTACGCGCTCGCCGAGATCTGCGGGAGCGAGCTGCTTTTTTTTTTGTCCCCAGTTTTGTTTCGACTGCGTAGAACTGGGAGCGCGGAGGGAATCGTAAACATCCCGGGGAACAGCCGCGGCAGTATCGTCTACTTTAGAGCCGATACCTGCTGGCTTCTAATTACGCGGGGAATCATCATTCGCGAGGTAATGATAATAATATGTTCGCTCGCGCGCCGAACGTCGCTCTGCATTCCACGGACGCGCCGATGATACTCTGCGGGCGAGCATATAATGTTTCTCTCGATTTTCCCCGCGCGGTGCTACTGCGAAATCGCTCGCTCTTTTGTGCGTCGCGGATGCTCTGGAATTCGGTCGTTCAATTGATCTTTATCGTGGGGAAATTTTGAGTTTCAATTATCTTTTATCTTTTTCGTTTTGTGTGTGTGTTTTTTTTTTATTATTTTTACGGTTAAAAGTAGAAAAATGTGATGACGATAATTATTATCAGCTGATATAATATACAAGTATTTTCTTGAATAAAAAAATAAATAAATAAATAAAAGATATTTATTGACAAACTGATCGCAGATTTATGTAATAATTTAGAAATTAGTTTATTGTTATCTTACCGACGTATGAAGGTAATAAATTGATTAAAAATTTACATTATTAATTAGAAAAATGTATAAATCGCCGAAGTATATTTCACAACGTATCGATAAATATAAATATAACATATGTTGAATCATAATGCATACTGCATTCTTCGGTCATTCATCGGCATTCAGAGTAAATATTACATGCAAACGCACCTACTGTTAAATTATCTAATTTATTAAAACACCTTTTAATATTAGAAGCATCGTATTCAAACGGGCGGGACAATAAATGCGCCTCTTTCAACAGGAACAAAAGCTCTTAATTTTGCAACATAAGCAGCGTCGAGCGAGCTCAAAAGCCATCAATTCCCGGTGGCTCGTCGGCATCGCATGCCGTTCATTCCTGAGCGAGCTTTTTGTCTCCGCTCCTCTGGCCTCTCTTCCTCTCGCCTCTCTTCCTCTCGCCTCTCCCCTTTTTTTCCGCTCGCGCGCCTTTTTTTCAGGTCGGACTAGCGCACACTCGAGGCTCGGAAGCCCCGCGATGAAATCGCGCGCTGCACTCGTAAAATTCAAAACTGACCGCGCCGCGTCGATATGTACGCGAGGTCCTCTCTCTCTCTTTCTCGCTCCCTCGTCGCTTTGTCGCTGCGCGAGTTCCGGCCTTCCCCGGCGCGAGAGGCACGCCGTTCGCTTTACGATGCGCGCGGCCGGATAATTTAGCTGTTAGATTACAGAATGCTTTGTTTACGGCCTCCCCGGCTCATTCTTTAATTACCGCGTTCGTTTCCTACGGATTTTTCAAACCGCGCCGAGCGAGTCCTCCCGTGCGCAGGAGAAACGCGCGCCGCAGAATTTCGCGCGTACTTTTCTCGCGGATGCGAGTGCCTTTTTTCGGCGAAAATAGCAAACATTCTACCATTCTACCTCTTTGGACTTTTCTCACGACTGTCGGAAATTGCTTTCTTGCTGCGCAGACATTTTTATGACGACCTCGTAAATATTTCCTCTCCTTTTTTTTTTGTCACTCCCAAATTATGTTCTTTTACTTATTTACACAGATAAAAATAAAAGGAATGATTCGAGAGCAAATCGCCATTTATTTGGCAGTCAATTTTCTCATGTCGTTCGTTACAAGTAAATATTTCTTAACAGTAAAGAAATATTTATTAAAAGTTTAAACACGATTTCTTTTAATGACACGTTTACTTATACAGCAAATAATCCATTTCTTAACTGTTAATTCCTAATCATTTTGTGCGATTTACAGTCACATATTCATGAACTATTAAGTCAGCGATTTTGTCATGAAGAATTCTTTTGATCTGTGTACCTTTAGATTATAAGCAACGTACACTGAGAGAATTTTCTCGTAAAAATATACTGTATTGCCAACCGTCTCACGATTACGTTTTTTCACGTAATTTTTACGAGAAAATTCTCCCAGTGTAGACATTTGCAGGGAGCGTGACTTTCGTACCACTCGCTACTTTGTAATACTCGGTAAAAGGAGTAAAAAAAGGGAGTCTACGGCAAGAAATTATCGGATATAAAAAAAAAATTATAAACATCGTGTATCCAGCATAAACACGCGCATTATCGGCGAAGGTACACGGGAATACAACGAAGGGACAAAAAAGAATAGAATAGGCTACTCGCTTAAATAATACTCATACACCCACGTATATGTATACACGCCGATTTGGCTGCCGTTGGTACGGACCCGATAAACCCTACTTATCGGCCGGAGACTCTTCCTTCTCGTTTCCCTCTTCTCTCCCGCGGGGCTTCGCTTTTTCTCGGCCGCGCGCGAGCTGAGCCGCAAGAAAAGACGAGAGCGCGTAGTAAATATTACCATAATAAGAAGAGAGAGAGTTGGGCTCTCGCAAGAAGTAGATACTACGACCCTCTCGAGGTCGCGGGGACCTTCTTTTCTCTCTGCGGGCGCGGCAAAAATATACGGGGCGCAAAACACACGGGAGTGTCGTCGCCCGCGAGACTGCAGGCCTGCCGGAGAGAGCTGGACAAATTTAAGCGAGAGCTTTGAAAGAATTATTCACTTGCCTCTCATGATTTATCACCGGAAAATTTACCAAACGCGGAATTTTATAAAAAAAAATGAATTTTTTTTTTTACTATATTACTATATTGAAATTTTGTAATATACATTTCTATATATCTAACCACACGATGCATACAGATGGCGCGACTTTGTCAGGATTTAACACAGGCTTATACGGAGCAAATTACTTTTTTTGTAAACAACTATTTACTGGGCAATTATTTTTACCTAAAAATTTAGCGTAATTTTCTTGAGATTTAATAGTAATTATTTTGATTGTAAATTTATCGATAACCAAAATTATTCATTTTATCTACAAAACGACAGTCAAAATAATTACTATAATTCCTCAGCAATCTCATGTTCAAGTTTTAGGTAAAAATAATAGCCCAGTAAATAGTATTTTACAAAAAAAGTAATTTACTCCATAATAAGTCTTTGTTAAATCCTGGCAAAGTCGCGCCATCTTGGTTATATCTACAAATGTCAAATCCCAATATTGAAATAGAAATTTTATTATATTATTTAGTTTTCGTTGGTACACACAGTAATTAATGCATAATTTTACATAATGTAATAGCAACATAATTTAAGTTTGATAATGAACTTTGATAATTCCAAAGGCCTTACCTGCAATTTTAATTAAGTTTGTTAGTACACCTGAATGCGACGTAATAAACGTCACTCCCGCGTGCAGGGAACAGGGATCACGAAATCGCGATAAAAATGGAAATCTCTTAATTGAATAGAGAGAGAGAGAGATATATATAGAGGGGGCAGCAAGTCGCGCACGAACGTGAGCAAAAAACGCACGCACGCCAAGAAAATCAAAGAAACGGAGAAAAAAAGTCTCCGCTCGTTACCCCGACGGACGTCCTGCTGCGGCTCGAGGCGATGGGGTCGCCTCAGAAGCTCCTCGGGGAGACTATATCTACGCGCGAGAGAAAGAGCCAAAGAGCGATGGACGAACTTACACTCGAACACGTGTACAAAGAGAGAGCAGCTTCCCGAAGCGAGTCAGCGGGTGAATCTTTACGACGATCTCGATCTTGATCCGCCGGACGAATTAGCCCCCCCCCCCCTCCTTTCCCTCTCCTGCCGTCGCAAAGAACGGAGCGCCAGGTGGTCGATAAAGCAGAAGAGACTCGCGGGCGTGAGTGCCCGGGAGGGACGGTCGGGCGTCGCTGAAACAAAATCATCGATTGGCCGTGTGTATACCTTAAGTACGTAGCGTCGGCTGTCGCGCTCTTCGGAGCGCGCGAAACGAGCGCCCAGGGAAAACACGTGGACCCCCCTCGTGCGCGCGCGAAATCCCGGGCTCGACTCCTGGGACGCGAGGCCAATGCCTCCTTCGCTCGTCTTCTTCATCCAAGGGACGAGCAAATATTTTACTTCGCCCCCTTGTGTTATTGTAATTTTGATAATTTTACGCCTATGGTTTCAATTTTTTTATTATTATTATTCTTGCTGTGCGTAATTACATGTATAATGAAGGAGCTTCTTTTTTCGGTGGAAAATTCGTGTAATTCTTGTGTTTTGTTTAGGAAAATACTTGATACGAGTACTATTTTCCCATTGATAATAATTGATACGAAATAGAAGTTTTCGATACTAGTGCGTCAGAAGTAATTTTCGGACAAGTGTGAGATTAGCGCCCGAGTGAAGCGAGGGTGATAACTCACACAAGTCTGAAATTCACTTCTGACTTAGTATGGAACAATATTTTATGCAACTCTGTGCGTGAAGCACTGCTTCTCGCACACTTGCGAATTCTTGTGTGTGCTGAATCCGCACTTCACGAAGTCGTTGCATAAAATAGTGTTTGATACTCGTGTCAGAAGTGATTTTCACATTTGACGCACTAGTATCGGAAACTACTATATTGATACGATTAAGGGAATATTGATTTCAGAAATAGTATCTTTTTAGCGTGGAATATTGCTCATATTGCGATTTTATTAACTAAAGTGAAATGGTGATCATGAACTATTCGCGTAATTAAAAACAAAAAAATATTTAAAACTTTATAGGGTTACATAAATCATTTAAATTTGAATTCGAATTTATTGAATCAGAAAATTTCCAAAGTAAATCCTATAGAAGGTGAACGCAGTTACCTGTACATACGTTGGCACATATAAGAGAACTTAACAACTAATCTTAAAACTAAAAGCTAAAAATAACATTTCATAAACTATATCGTTTTACAAAGTTAACAAGTAGTTTATTATATAGCAGTTTACTGTTATCTTAATAAATTCTAATTCTAGTTCTAATTTAGCGCGAGCAAGAGGTTTAACAACGATGCGATTTTCGAAATTCACACAATTTTTTCGACAAGCGTATAGCTTGCGTCACTGGCTGCAATATCTTCGGCAGAATTCAATACAATTGCCCTTTTCGCCAGATTTCGTTGCGCACAATCGAAAATCCATCGGAGTATCGCGCACGGCTCGCGTAAAAGTAAACAGAGAACACGCTTTCGCTCCGCGAGTTTTTCGCGCCGGTTAAATGATCCCCGCGCGGTGAGTCCGTTGAGCAAGTGCAAACAATCGCCGATGATCCCGAACGAGGTTTACGCGAGTCGATCGTCCGCGCGCGAACGGAGAAGAGGCGAAGGCGCGAGGCCGCGTGATTTATCGCATTTACATGCAAACGGCCGGGCTTGCGCAAGGGAAAGACAAATACGCGACGGTCGATTGTGACACGTGCGGGACGATTCGCGCGCGTGTGCTCACTGGTTTCTCTGTGATTGTTGGCGATTTTTTTTTTGTTAACTGTTCAAATTATCTTGTTTGAATTGAGAAAAGAAAGTGTCAAATAAAGTTTGAGGCAACTAATTGCCAATCTGGTTGGCGGCGGTTTCAATACCGCGGCGACCGTTATGCCGATGTGCGAGAAGAGCGTCGAGAGTATATGGACGTTGCCAAGTCCGCGAGGCTTTATGGGCGAATCACGGAGGAATTTTAACACCACAAGTTTGTTCTACTCCTTTCTATTTACTCACTCTTTTTTTTTCTACAGAAAAATTTCTTTCCTCCGTCACGAGAAAATTGCTATTGAGTCTTTTTTGAGTTGGATGCTCTTAAAATTTAAAACAGTCATGTATATTGACACTTTCAAAAGGTCAAAAATTAATGATTCGTGTAATATGTATGTATTCTTTATTTCAGCCTCAAAGGCCCAGAAATGGACTTGGTTTACAAAATAATTAAGAGATTTATCCCACACATTCTTGCATACCTCCAACCTTATTTAAACAAAAACATAAAGACTAAAGGAAATCTTATTTCTCTA